>JAWPHD010002996.1:0-232329 GCA_037043455.1 Cyrtodaria siliqua
TGTTTGCTAGGATCAACTAGACATCAAGTGCAACATTTCTTTGAAATTTCAAGTAGGTTCAGAGGAGCTGTTGCCACAAGTTGTACCGACTGTCTCTATAAATAAGATGCACCACTAATTCAGACCAAGTATACTGGTATGCAAGTAGTAGCCGAACAGAAAATAGCGTTTATTGTACTGTTTGTTGTTATTTGATATTATTCAAACAAAAACAACTTATACAGTAAAGTTAAGTTCACTTCATTGTTAAAAATGACAACATCCGATCACAAGCTCGCGCACGCGCTGTTAATAGGGGCCCTCAAAAGGGTAACCAATAACCGTTGATTGACAGCAGTACAGAAGTAGTAGCCGAATTGCTAAAAAAACGGATACATTTATGATCATTATCCCTATTGGACGCCCCATTCCGTAAGAAAGACAACTCCTCCCATTGATGACCTAAATATATTAACAAGAGAAGTCGCCATTACGTCAGGGATTACATCAATTGGAAATGTCCGCTACTGCAGTATAATCCGATTTGACCGATCAATATTTTACTGCACTATTGTATTTTTCCAATATTGTTTATGCCTACATGCTATATAAACAGGGTTATATATGTAAAATAGAGTTTTAATTTATTATCGTCTGCTGGTGTTGTCATGGGGAAGCATTGTTTAAATATTGGAGAGCAATTAAAAACACATAACTGCGCATGCGTGGTTAGCGCGCAACTTCCCCACGCGCAAATTTGTGCGGAAATGAGTGATGAGAAGAAAATCATTTATATTTCGATACATATATACTTTTTCGTATACGACGATTCTTCTGATGATGAAAAATGTATCTTTTTATTAAAGTAAATTGATATTTTCTACTGAAGAGCTACGAACGTCGTTTGTTTACGGAAATTCGGATACTACTGCTGTTCGGCTACTACTTGCATACCAGTAAATGATTAACAATTTGGGTTTTATCAGTGACTTCTTAATTCTCTGATCTTATATTCCGGAAAATACAGTAGATAAGATTTTTAAATAGACCGAGAGTGTCGATAATAGACATGCAACTGCGTTACATATAGTCGATGCTCATTGGCTAAATCATACGTTGTTACTTGAAGCACTATGTAGAAATTAACCAATTTAACATTTGCTGTAGGCACTACTCCTGTATTTCAAAAAGAAAGTCGGTGGCTTTGGTTTCTATGTTAATGTGTCGATAATAGGCAGGTGAAATGAAGTCCCTATCGTCTTAACGAGGCAAAAGTTAAAACAGACAACTAGCCATTCATAATTTTGATACAGCATCATCAAAAGTGGACGCTCTACTGGCTAACACAGCTCTTATAACATCAATGAAGCGAGTGACTGCCATTAAAGTTTTTTTGAAAGTTTCGGGCAAAAAACAGCTTTTTAACTAAATCAAGGGCCATAACTAAAGAATCTGGTAAAGTTTGGTAAAGGTCAGATGAAAAATGAAGGCCCTACCGTATTAACGAGGCAAAATATAGCATTTTTAACTAAATCAAGAGCCATAACTCCTCTGTTACTGGTCCGACTGGTCCAACATAGAGCTAAAAAAAAAAAAAAATAATAATAAAAAAAAAAAAAATAATAATAATAAAAAAAAATAATAATAATAAAAAAGAAAAAAAAAAGAAATAATAATAATAATTCAAAAAAATAAAAAAATAAATAAAAATACATGAAAAAAAAAATAACAAAAAAAATAATGATAAAAAAAAATCAATAAAAAAATCAATAAAAAAATCTCAAAAAATCTAATGAAAAAAACACAAAATATATAATAATTAAAAAAAAAAAATCTCAAAAAAGATGAAATAAAATTAATAATAATATAAAAAAAGAAAGTCATAAAATCTGCTAAAGTTTGGCAAAGTCAAGGCCCTATCATCATATGACGAGGCAAACTGTAGTATTTTTAACAAAATCAAGGGCCATAACTCCGCTGTTACTGATTCGATCTGGTTGGTTTTCGAACTCGACCAAGCTTTCATAGACATTAACAATCTGATAAAGTTTGGTAAAGATCGGATGAAAAATGAAGGCCCTATCGTCTTAACGAGGCAAAATATAGCAATATAGCATTTTTAACTAAATCAAGGACCATAACTCTGCTGTTACTGGTCCGATCTGGCTGGTTTTCGAACTTGTTCGAGCTTTCATTGATATTAACAATGTGGTAAAGTTTGGTAAAGATAGGATGAAAAATGAAGGCCCTATTGTCTTAACGAGGCAAAATATAGCATATTTAACTAAATCAAGGGCCATAACTCCGCTGTTACTTGTCCGATCTGGCTGGTTTTCGAACTCATCCGAGCTTTCATTGATATTAACAACCTGTCACAGTTTGGTTAAGATCGGATGAAAAATGAAGGCCCACGTCTTAACGAGACAAAAGTTAACGCGGACGACGGACAACTGACGACGGACGGACGACGGACAACTCGGCATCCCATAAGCTCTGCTTGCCTTCGGCCAGTAGAGCTAAAAACTGACCAATCAGTGACCAGAAATAAGACATACCTAATACATTCTGGTAGGTGATAAACTCGGTCTTAATTCCTTGAAGTTCAACCAAGTTTACTGTTAAAATTAAGGTATCTACAGTGTGATTATTTTAAAAACCCTGCATATTTGATGTACATTCATGCACATTTATTCAATATATGTATCTTTCAAAATCAAAATATTGAAAATTATTGTCTTTTTACTCGTCCAAAGATTTTTATATTACAATAGAACCTAAGGATAATCAAAGTACCGAAGGTACTGAGAGCATGGTGAACTATGATTTGTGCATCCATGTAATGCAAGGTTTCTTTCCAATCACACATGACATGGATGGACTGAAAATGTGTCAACTCTTCTTAATAACAATACATCATTGCATGTAATAATACATCAAAGCATTGTTTTATGTATCTGGAACTAAGGCGATTCAAACAAGATAAGGTAAGGTATATACAGGAATAAAGAAGGGAACAAAAGGAATGATTGGTTATAATGAAAATTAATCTTCGAAACGCTTCATCATCTTCACAGGTGTTAAAGTGTATCAAAAAACATCACCAGTCATCACCTATCAAAGTTTGAGTCATTAGAAATGAATATAGCGCCAAAAAGGTCAAGACAGCTAATTTTGCCAATTTAAGAGGAGGTAATTCATAGACCTTTGACCAACATAGCTGAATTAAAATAGGAAACAACCTTGCATTGATATCGAACTACTATGCAAGTATGATTAAAATCAAATGAACACGAGTGTAGTCAGTAGTCAGAGTGTAGCTGAAAGACAGCCATATCCCCCGCTGCACAAAGATTTATAATATACAAATTTAAACATGGAATGTCACTGTAAAATGACAAATTCTCCATGAAGCTTCCGTGTTCCAAAAAGTTTGACCTTCAACTAAAAGCACATATGTTTTAAATACAACTTGTAGTAGAGACATACAGACTACACATATACAAAACATAACTTATAAATCTTTGTGCTCATTTGATTTTAATCTCACAACTCGGAGTATCCCTGGTCTCGGGATACCGTTGTTATTTATTCTCACAACTCGGAATACCACTGGTCTCGGGATACCGTTGTAGTTCATTCTCACAACTCGGAGTACCACTGTTCTCGGGATACCGTTCTGATTTAATCTCACAACTCGGAGTGAATTGTGTTCAAACACAATTATTTCGTTGATATATTTTTCAACCATGTATGTGAACGCTACTGAGAATTTCACGATTCATATCACTAATTGTAATTTTTACGTGGATTTTTTTTTAAGTCGGCAAATCGTTTGTTGACAATAATCACCAAAGTCACGGTAAATTTCTTTTACTTTCTTAAGCCTAAACAAAAAGTATTTTGTTTCCCGTCACCCAACCGAATCGCCGTTTTTACCCTCAACACAACAACTTTTACCCCTTCATTTTTGTGTTGCTTTGTTGTGTTTTGGCCTTAACAGAATATAATTCAATCAATTTTGCATGTAATTTGAAAATTGTAATAAATGGTAACATATATGTGTTTAGATCTACTCTTGTTGTGTAATGTTTATCTCTCAATGCTACAGTCATACGTTCGAGTCCCGCTTGTTACGCGTTTGCACATTGAATAATGTTTGACAGCTACTCACTAATGCGCGGCAGGACTGTGGTTCTACGAGTTTGTTTCAAAACAGATGAGGTCTACCTCTACCTTTATCTTTTATTTGCAAAGAAATTCATTCTGCACAGTAATACGTGCTATCCTAGGTGACGCACCAGGGTTAATTTTAGCATATTACATGCGAGTCCACCCTAGCTATATGGTGTTCTGAAACTTTAGACATTAACAAAATGGTTCTAGCTT
Source organism: Cyrtodaria siliqua (assembly GCA_037043455.1). Classification (NCBI taxonomy): domain Eukaryota; kingdom Metazoa; phylum Mollusca; class Bivalvia; order Adapedonta; family Hiatellidae; genus Cyrtodaria; species Cyrtodaria siliqua. The sequence continues at coordinate 4,366 of JAWPHD010002996.1, forward strand.
CACATTTTGATTGATAGTGTTTTCTATCGTGAACTGGAACAATTTTATAATTTAAGCTGTTTCTAGAAAAGTTCTGATGTACCCCTTTTAAGACCATTGGGCATGAATTAAACAAACTTTTTTGCATAAAAAAAATATAATTAGAATAAAAAAAATTGGGTTCTGCTCAGATTCGAACCCATCCCGCTCGCTTTATAATCCATAATTTTATGGGACTGCCGCTCTGCCGACTGAGCTAATAATCCTTTACAAATTTTGATGATCTATAAGGTATTTATTCTAAAACCGCAGTGTCCGAATTGACCCGGTCTAGACCCAGTCAGATCTTCTTGATTTGCATTCGGTCTCGCCGACACGATCGGCACACGTATTCAGGATTATTTTACGACCGAAACAGTTATTTTAACCTTATAGCAAGGGAGGTAAAGACTTCAAAATATTACACAGCGTACTTCAAAATAAGCCGAAATCTTATTCCGGAGAATAGGCAGCAACAACTTTTTACAAAGGATTGTAGCTTATGCGATAACCATTACTGACCAAACCTATTAAATATTATATGAAGACTATAAAGGCCATGTATATTTCTTAAATATATAAATCCAAGAAAGATGGAAGATATGCGTTTGATGGTGTTGCAACAAGAGAAATAAATTATAAAATTAACTGGTTACAAATCTCAATCACTATCCTAGGAGAACAATACAGCATATGAATATATTTTACGCAAGATCACGTGATGATCATCTGATGATGATGATTGATCTATTTATAGAACGCACAGCTAAACGATGAAACAATAGATGAAATAGCTACATAAATAATATATAACTTAAACAATGTATCGAGGAAATTATTTGAAATTTCTAAATGACATTACATTATTTGTATCCGCACTAGAAAAGAAGAAACACCTGTTAAAATATGGGTCTTCTTTCTCAGGCAATGCGTCGATTCATCAGTGAGGCTGTAGTTAGGATTCGTGAAAAAACACGGTACCTATAGCTTGGTGAACAAGTTCACCATGCTAAAAACCGAGTAATAAATGTTTTATCACCTACTGAAAATAAGATAAAATCTCAACATCTCTGCAATGAAAAATTATGAATAGCACCAAAAAAAAAAAGCATACCAAACGTCAAATAAATGAGAGATTTTCTTGCATACCAGATACGGGTATCCGCGATTTACATGGGGGATGGAAAGTTTTATCTTTATGGGTAAAGATAAAAGTTTATCTTTATGGGTAAAGATATGAGTCACGCGAATCAATAATGACGTCGATAAGGTGAACAGATGAATGACGTCATTGTGCGAAAAAAACACAAAAAACATGTAAAATGTTACTTATTGGTGACGTCAATGCACAAAATGTCAATGATATGCAAGAAAAACAATCTGTCATGGGTATTCGGTTCAGATAGGTATTCCCAACCCTCGGTAAAAGTTTTTTAATCGGAACCTCAGCAGAGCCTCGGTTCCGATAAAAACACTTATACCTCGGGTTGGAATTCCCTATCTTCACCGGATACCGATGAAAGATTCTTATAATCTTATCAGCTAAATCCTGTGAGTGTCCAAGGCTTTTTTTCAGAAATTGGGGAAGGGGCCCTAGCCATTTTTGTGGGTAGAAAATGCGATTTTTCAAGTTTTGGGGGGAAATTATGTTGCAATAAATTGGTGGTAAAAAGGTTATATCAACATTTCTTATATATAAATTTACTTGCACAAACATTTAAAGAAGAGAAGAACTCTATGCGGTTATAAATCAGTACACAATGCAGTTATAAATAGATGGTTTTACGACGAACAACATTTTGAATGGGGGATTTTTCTGAAAGAGGGACATAAGGTTATTTTGGGGAAAAAAATGACGTTTTTCAATTGGTGTCTACAAAGAAGGGTAAAAAGTCCCTGGTGTCCGATTCTTCATTTCAGTCCGAACTTCGATGTTTCTATCCTAAACTTTTGTTTGCAGTTAACAGGGGTGTCATTAAGAGGTAACCCTGCAATCATGAGTGTGAATTCGGGGACCAGTAGACTATACTGCCTACCGGGTACCAGTCTACTTGGTCCTACCGCATACACACTCATGACAAGCCGCATTGAAAAATATGGGGAAATAGGCGCACAGTTTCTATGCGGGTGTTTGTGCAAAAAACGAAGAGGAATATCGATATAAAAATATGTTTTTTGACAGAAGAATTATATATTCTATCGAATGGTATGTTTGACAATAATAGTGTTGACCGTTAAGATACTAAAATCGGCAAGCAACAACACCCAGTGACATCTGAAAAATTAAAATTTTCGTTGCTAGCTAGACGGAACTCAGGTAAAAAAATACCTCTACAAATTGCCAACAACAAGATCGTCTTCACCTGTTGACAGTCAGTGGTGAAAATTATACAGGTCCTGGCAGAGTTCAAGAATGAAATAATTATTGCTAAAATACAACTAATTGCTGGAAAGACTCACGAAGCATCGGGAGATGCACGAAAATGGAACACAGATATAAACACTGACTGACTGGAACTTGGACAATGTTGAACTGGTAAGTTTTTAATAATTGTTTTGCTGACACTCCTTTTTGCATGTGTACTATGTCGGAGTGATTTAGTATTCAACATTTATAAACACATGTAGTGGGGTTTCAGGGAGACCTTTGGAGAAAAAAAATGCCTACAGAGTACCAGGAGCATGCATAGAAAACACATCTATTTTTCTTTTTGACCTTGAGCAAAATGCTGCTTTTGGACATTCCCTGCTTTTGGACATTCATACCCTTGACCTGAATTTCATGGCATTTACTAGTGTTTTCACATTTTTCACGACTGTAACTCAGCGGTGGCGTAGCTGCACTGCAGGCCCGGGCCTGCAGATTATTCTGAGAAATTCCAGAAAATACATGTATACTTACTCCCTGGTAATGCCAAATCTGCAATAAACACTGCAAGTGGGGAGGTGTGTCTAATTAAAATTAAGCAAAAACATGTATGTTTTAGCATTTTAAATGCATCGCGAGATTGCGGCAGATACACTATCAAAAAAATTCTGGGGGACAGTGCTCAGAAATTAAGCGGACCTGCAGCTTCAAAAAGGCCAGCTACGCCCCTGCTCAGGTCTGTTCATGCCCATACATTGAACGTTTCGTACACATACATATTCTTCACGTAATTGAACATGTAAACTGAGTACAGGGTACAAAACATCTTAAGGCACTTCCGGTTATCAAATTGTGTCTGAAAAGTAAAACAAACCTTTGGCGGAAACTATAGCGCCCCAAACAATAAGATCATTTATTATAATTTAATGTGGAGATAAGTTACTTAAAAAGAATCATGGCCAATAGCGATTCTAACACAGGGGATTAAAACATGTTCAAGTTTGTATGAATGAAAACATATTTCTTAAATGCAAACGTGAAAACGTGGCTCCATCGTAAATGTAGTGTCTACTATAGAATTTGCAGCAACTCTGCAGTTCTGCAGGTGAAAAGGTTCTAAGCCCATTCTCCATATTTTATCTTGATGTAAATGGAGGATGAGCCTGGCATGTTCTTTCCTGTTAGGCGCCATATAACCTTTCGTGAGTTGGTGCGCCTTAAAACCCAGTCCAGTTCAATGTTTATATCGTTCGACTTGACCGTTAATGATGGATAACTTTTAAACGTTTTCACCTGACAAATAGTGGATCTATTGGAATTTGAGGGAAAGAAATCAGTTAAAATGGGACAAGAGCAGTGTTTTTTTCCCCTTATATAAGTGGTCCCAAAAAAGTATACTATTCCCAAAGCAAAAGAGTAGGAAAGAAAAACTTCTTAATTCAAAAGTGTAAATATTTTACACGGAAACATTAAACAGAACAAGAAATATCACTAAATGATAAAAGCCCCCGAAGTGACCTCTAAGTATGACCTTGACCTTGGAGCCATGGACCTGGATTTTGTGCACGACACATCGTTTGGTTGTGGTGAGCACTTGTGCACCGTCCAGGCATGCAAAAGTTATTGACCGGACACAATTTGACCTTTGACCTCTAAGTATGACCTTGACCTTGGGACCACAGACCTGGATTTTGTGCGTGACACATCGTCTTGTTGTGGTGAGCACTTGTGCCAAGTTATTTGAAAATCCGTCCATGAATGCCAGAGTTATTGACCGGACACAATTTGACTTTTGACCTCCAAGTGTGACCTTGACCTTGAAGACCTGGGTTTTGCGCGCGACACATCGTCTTGTTATGATGATCAGTTGTGCCAAGTTATTTAAAAATCCCTGCAGTGGTTGTGACGTTACGGTCCGGACACGAAATTGCGTACCTGTATAAACTTCAAGTGTAACCTTGACCTTTGAGGTACGGATCTGAGTTTTGCGCGCTACACATCGTCTTGTTATGTTGATCACTTGTGCCAAGTTATTTAAAAATCCCTGCAGGGGTTGTGACGTTACGGTCCGGACACGAAATTGCGTACCTGTTTGTGACCTATGAACTTCAAGTGTGACCTTGACCTTTGAGGTACGGACCTGGATTTTGCGTGCAACACGTCATCTTGTTATGGTGATCACTTGTGCCAAGTTATTTAAAAATCCCTGCAGGGGTTGTGACGTTACGGTCCGGACACTAAATTGCGTACCTGTTTTTGACCTATGAACTTTGTGTGACCTTGACTTTTGAGGTACAGACCTGGGTTTTGCGCGCGACACATCTTGTTATGGTGATCACTTGTGCCAAGTTAATCAAAAATCCATGCAGGGGTTCTGAAGGTACAGTCCGGACACGAAAAGCGGAATGACGGACAGACAAGACAGACAGAATCCGGACAGAATGAGACGGACGGACGGTGCGATTACTATATACTATACTATATAAAAAGATGGAAAATATTTACTTTTATGGGAGGGTCACAATGAAATACTACAAGAGAATGTATATATAGTGCTAACTAATGGTGCTATATTCACCAATCACACTAAATCCAGATTGCCTCTAGTCCTTTTAAGTTGAATATTTCATGAAGGGGTGTTTCTGTTGTTTTTGCCCTTTCTGGATGACAAAAATATTTTTTTCTCTTTCAGGTTGACTACATGAAGTACATGTACAGGGATCCACGGAATATGTACAAAGTGCAAAACACGGACGTCACTTCCGTGCAATCCATTTGAAGCAGTTTTAACACCACAAACACCACAACTGTAGACATTATATAAGAGCGACATTGGCAAAATAAATGACAATTTGTCTGATATACAGTTGATAATGCGCTTCATGAAATTTGCCATTTACTACCAGCATTTAAAAGTGCACAAATGCCAAGTGAATTACATTATTCCCATTGCTATAGAACCAACAATAGTGTCTTGTGGGAATGATATTAAAAAAAAAAATGATAAAAAAGTATTAGAGAGACAACTATCATGACTATGGCCCGTGTATTTTAAGACATTGGAATAGCTGTTTTCTATTGAGACATATTGGATGCGAGAGCAATAGCTCTCCACCAGGAAAGTGACCGTCAAAAAATCAACAGTATTCCTTAAAGGGAGTGTTAAATACATTTAAGTTCAAGCTTAAAGGGACACATGGCAATCGTGAGTTTTATTTCATGCATTATAATTAGTACTGCGATTTATTAATCCCTTAATCCCGTATCATTTTGACTTTTAAACTTCTTGCATATATTTAAATAAAAAAATAAAAATCCTATTTCCTTCATTATTCTACATATTTTTTAAATATACTATTGCTGCAATATTATCAAAAGTCAATAATATATAAAAACAATTTACTTTGAACTATTCTTACAATTAATATTAATAATTGAACAAATGCAAGTTACGAAAAAAAGAATGGGACGCCGTGAGTTTTTAAAAAATCAAGATTGCCGTGTGTCCCTTTAAATGAACTAGTCAAAACAACTGTGACAACATCATGCAAAATTATGAGACAAAGTTTAAATAATTCTAATATGGAAGCTCACTATTTTATATTCACAGTCATGATCATAATAATGCGTTAATAGATTGTTCGAAGATATACTGTTCAAAGATATATGTCTTCGATCGGTAACTTTTGCTTGTTAACAAGATAGGGCCTTCATTTTTAAGTTGATCTTTACCAAACTTTGTCAGTGTATTTGTATCTAGGAAAGCTTGGCGAAGTTCAAAAACCAGCCTGATCAGAATCGAATGTTGTTTAACAGCTCATCAACACAGTATAGGTTATTTAGAGCCGCCCCAGAGACAGTGAAAGGATACATAGAAATCCGGGAAACGTGCCCTACTCTTATTATCAAATAGATTCCTATGGTTCTTTAACATGCTTGGAGGATAGACCGATACACGGGACTATCCGGTTTACGTCCCCATCCGACGGACGAGGCTATGGGAAAGTGTCTTGCCCAAGAACACACCGACGAAACTCAGTGGCATTACGGAGGATTGAACCCGGGGCCTCTGGTTACAAATCCGCCGTGCTACCGACTGCGCCACACCAGCCCTCTCAGCCTGATCAGACCAGTTACACCACAGTAATAGCCCTTGATTTTCTTAAATATGCAAAATTAGGAACTGGGGGTCGTGAGTTCAAATTTATTATTATTTATTCTAACACGACCTCCGCAGTCTTTCATATACACAAAGAAGAGAGACAGCTGTATATTATTCTACGATAAAATACAGCTGTTCCATTAATTCCCCGCGTATATTTCATCCATTGGAAGCGCCACGTTTCATGACGTCACTTGGTAAATAAACGTCACGAAGACAAACTCAACAGTAATTTTAATGAAATGTTAATTACAAAAAACTTGCCATGCCCCCAATCCGTGCGCACACCCCGATATAAACCCATCATATGCATCAGTACATATAACATTAATAAGCATCTTGAACAAGCTGAGAACGTTTGACGTCATACAGCGCAAGCTATATGACGTAAGCAACGACTTAATTGTTTGTCACGTGACTACTAGTGTATTGAAACACAGAATTTTGCATACGAGTGCGTTAGCACGAGTGATTTAATTACAAATCACAAGTGCGTTAGCACGAGTGATTTAATTACTCGCATCCGAACGACTAACTATTTTATTCACCGATAAAATACAGGTACATATTTATTATTTCTTAATTTTAATTCTACTTTATTAGCTCGGCGCTTATGCTGTGGTGCGTCGTCCGCCTGTCCGTAAACTTTTTTTTTGAGGCGACTATTGACAGATTTTCATGAAACTTCACAGGAATGTTGCTCTTGATGTTTAGTTGATCCTAGCCTATATTCAGGTCGGACGGAATTTCAAGATGGCCGCCATTGCTAAAAGTAGATTTTTAAAAAACTAATTTGTAGCAACTAACTTTTTGAAAACTATAAGTGATTTTGATATGGGACTTTTTCTAAAATGATCAGCAAGACATGATGTTGGTCCTTGTTGAAAATTATTTTGATTCAACATTAAACATGGCTGCCAGTGGCCATCCTTGTTTACATAAAGTTATATAGTAATAAAAACTTATAACGACTACTCCTCTGAAACTACCTCACAGATTTTCATGAATTTGAATTGGATTTTAAGGCGCACCTGAAACTTCACAGGAATGCTGAGCTAGCTATCAAAACCTACCAGTACAGCTTCAAGGTCACTGACCTCTTGTTTTATATTATTTTTTTGGTTGTTAAAGAGAAATATTTAAATATTTTTTATTTATGATTTGATCATTATGTGTTTTTTAATTTTTGGCTGTTCACGAAAAATATCTTCTTTTTTTTATTTGAAACTTGTTCAAGTTTAATGTTTATTATTATTCATTTTTTAAAATTAAAATTGTGAGTTTGTTTTAATTGTAAACATTGGTCAAAGGTTTAAATTTCTCTTGTTTTTTTTGTTTTTATTTGCAATTTTTTTAAAAGAAGTACTGAAGGGAATTTTATGATGACAACCCATGCACAAGAGCCATTTTGGCCAGTAGAACTGGAGTATTTGAGTTGTTTAATCTTTATGAAACTTCGGAATAATGTTTATGGGCATAACATCTAGGTCAGTTTCGGAAACCATCCTGATCGTCCCGGTAACAACGGAGTTATGGCCATTTACTTACTGAAAATTTTGATGATGTCCGCTAAATAACTTTAATATTTGTTTTTCAATCTTGATGAAACTCGGTCAAGTTCGAAAACCAGACCAATCGCCCTGGTAACAACGGAGTTTGTATTATGTCGCGGCACCAACACTGACAATCATTTATGTTACAAACAAGAAAAAAATGATGCAAAGCATCAATTCGCCGGCAATTCAACAGTTACTTCATGCATATACACCTTTTTAAAACATTTATTTTAATATATTACCAATATCATATCAAGATATTTGGTAAAACTAATGCGTTAATAGTTCTTTACAAAAACAAAAGAGCTATCATTAATTACTTCTCCTTCCAGTGCATGTTAGCAAACTTATGCACAAATATATTCGCCGGCAGAATGGGCGTATTTTGTGTCCAATAGAGACTCTTGTTAATCGTAAAATGTAAACAGCACGCTTGATTCAGATTTATAACTTTCTTAATATTTAACGAATTGTACTCAACTAAAACACAAGTACCCCTCCGCCGAAAAGAATAATTCCATGCATCCAGTACTTACGGAGACTAGCCCTCCGAAAGTGTCGGATTTTTAAAGAAATCTATGACCGTATACATTTTGGGAAGGCTAATATTAGAAAGTACTGGAGGAATACATTTTTTACCGTTTCCGGAGAAGAGAAGATCTCAGTTTGTACAGGTATATACGCTTTAGGTGAAGACAATTCTTTAAATGAAGTTATGAAGCAAAAACCTGAATCGAGCGTTTTTTTAATTTTTTTTTGCCAAGAAACCGATCAAAAAGTCACGTGGTTTCGCCACCATGTTAATTATATCTCAGGGGAACAATTAATTCTTACCGACAGATTATTGGATCCGAATGTACGGACGGATAGACAGACAGGGGTTGACCTATAGTACCTTCCGGTTTAAACCGGTATGCGACTAATAAAATACAGGTAACATGTTTATATATTCTTGGCGTTATAGCAAGGTTCTCAACAGATACATTGCTTGACGTTCCGTTTTGCATGTCACGGCCGCGGTGCCTAAAGTGACCGATTATCTTAACATCATCTACGCGCCAAAACACCAATAGCATATACTTAACTCAATTTATGTTCACAAAACAGTAGTTACAGGGCAACGTAATTGTTCATGATGTACTTTGAAATAGTGGAAAATTACACCACCATCTCAAATCCTGAATCCGCATCTGATTGAATTGAATTGGGTTTAAGGCGCACCAACACATGAAAGGTTATATGGTGCCTAACAGGAATGAACGTGTCCGGCTCATACTCCATTTACATCAAGATAAAATATGGAGAATGGGCATAGAACCGTCTTACCTGCAGAACTGCAATACAAGTAAACGTCCACACTATTTACGCGCTATTAATAGTTTAGTTTACTAATACTTTATTGCAGATATGTTACAATACATAAATTCAACATCACAATTACGCAAATGGATTGAACTACAAGCTATTAAAAGTGATATTAAATTCAATTAGATATATATACGGTCTATTAATCAGTAACTTAGCACGTAATCGGACATATTACCACAATCACGGTACTGACCATACGTCATTTACGATCCCTTTTGTCGTTTTATCTCGGCGTGACCCATGCAGTGGACGTGAAACCCCAGAGGACCCATGTACAAGCCTCATCGACGCCACATATTCGTCAGTGCGTTCTTGGGCAAGACACTTTCCCTTAGCCCTGTTGATTGGACAGGGATGTAAAACGGGCGGTCTCGTGTATTTGAGTAAGGAAAGGAACTTAATAAGCATTACGCTTCCGTTCCAATCCTTTATTTGTTGTTATTGTATATATGCTTAACTTGTAAATACAATGAATAAAATATGTCTAAGAAATAATGGTTTATTACGTCTCTGGTGTAGGGCACGTTCCCGAATTCCGATCTATTATGTCCCCATATATGGGGCGGCTTTAAAAATATTGCAAAAAAAAGAACAGAGAAAAAAGAGGGCATCTTCTCCTCCATGGTCATCTGAATGTGAAGACTAATAACCTATGGCATTAGCGTCCTATTCTGGAACTATTCAAACACGCCAGCATGCGGTTGCCCTTATATGAGCTATTGGCGTTGACCTTCTAGCGTTCAATGTACTTTCTTTCTTTTTTTTACATTCATAACATTTTCAGTGGGAGCATGCCACCGTAAAACCGCCGCCCCGATCTATTATGTCCCCATATATGGGGCGACTTTAAAAAAAGGTTCTTTATATATATAAAAAAAAGCAAAAAAAAAGAAAAGAGGGCATCTTCTCCTCCATGGTCATCTGATAGTGAAGACTAACAATCTATGGCACTAGCATCCTAATAATCTATTCTGGAACTATTCAAACACGCCAGCATGCGGCTGCCCTTATATGAACTTCGCCAGCATTCAATCTACTTTTTTTTTTACATTCATAACATTTTCAGTAGGACCATGCCACCGTACCCACCCACCCCCACAAAAAAAATCCCACACCGACCAACCCAACACGTTCGCAAAGTAAAACTGGTATTCCGCATACTCAAGGCTCTGGCTACGTACTGCATAGTCATTTTGTACTAATTTCACGGTTAGATATTTTATACCTTCACCGTCATGGTCACGTTCTGCGCTCGAAGAAAGAAAAGCGAGCGCAGTATGGGACGGGTACCAGACCAATATGGCTGCTGATTGAAACAAAATTTGACGGTTGTAAACAGAAGAGAAAATGTAGCTTCCATCGAATTAACTAGTTAGGAAAACAATTAGCATTCATTATCTGCGGTGGCGAATAAATGATTCGTGGTCTCGTTTCGTACGCAACTGCCGTTAGAGTTGTTGTTTACAGAGTGACTGTGTTTAGGCACGGGGTCTTCCGACTAAAAATTTTGACCAGTTTTTCAACGTTTCGATGACGATTTCTCAGTACTGTATTGAGCGATATTAAAATATATAACAATGTTGGACACCTTGAACACTTGGGTATAGAAGGCATGCAGAGTTAAATGATTTGCTCTTTTAATTAAAACAATTCATAATTTTGAATTGCAGAGATGTTGAGATTTTGTTTTATTTTCAGTAGGTGATAAAATTTGTGTTACTCAGTTTTTATCCTTAGGTTCTATAGTAAAATAAAAATCTTTGGCAGAGTAAAAAGACGATAATTTTCAAGATTTTGATTTTAAAAGATACATATATTGAATCAGTTTGCATGAATGTGCATGAAATCTGCAGGATTTTAAACGAATCACACTGTATATACCTTAATTTTAGCAGTAAACTTGGTTGAACATCAAGGATAAAGACCGAGTTTATCACCTACCAGAATGTATTAGTATGTCTTATTTCTGGTCACTGATTGGTCAGTTTATTTTGATGATGCTCTATCAAAATTATGAATATTCAGCATAGACTGAACTTAGTGAGAATGACCTGTATGCCAAGTGATTACCCTTGTATGAAGTTCTATTATATGATATGGGTGCTGGACTCAGATGTCTTCCCAACTCATGTAGGACACTTTTGTTCGATTTCAAGTGGTATTTAGCGACAAAGCACATGAGCCGGACCCCTGTGATATTACATGGGGTGAAATTATTGCCGTTTACCTTTTTCATAGTACTCTTTACAATTAAGTAAAGTTTATATCAATTGGTGGACAAAAATATATAGGTAGAGCATCTTTAATGACACCCCTGCGTTAACCAATCAAAATGCTACACACGCTCACAACCACCATACATTCGCAACATCTCGTACACTGCTTCGCAGCATGATCCCGAGGAATGACGGGATTGGCCGAGCGTCCACGATTGAACCACCATACAGAACAATGGATTATCTCAAAAGGTTTTTAATTCAAAACATAAAAAGAAAAAAATACAGTCTGGTCCTCTATTATAAATCTAGAATATACTTCTATGAATACTAACCCTAACTCCAGACGGTTTTCTTATAACGGTCATATGTCGTTACATCAGAAAAATACAAGACAAATGAGTTCAAGTTTGAGACGGCCCCCCAGTTTAATTCCTACCTTGCAATAATCACAGTAGCCGCAAACAGACCCCTTGGCGTATTCCACCTTTGCTTCGTCAACCGTTGGGTTTTCTTCTTCCATTTCTTGAACCATTTCGTCCCCTGCCAAAGCAACAACCACCAGAAAACCTAGGAAAATGCACACCCTGTAAGAATTCATGCTTTCTAATCTGGATTCCAACAGCTACGTTAAAGAGTTTCAATGAAAAGGCAACCCTTGCGGTTGTGGGTAAAAGCGGGTGATACTATTTCCCGGGTTGATTTCCCGGTTAAAACCCGGTTGAAAAGCCTTAATAATTATTTCGGCTTTGACGAAAAGTATCTATCTCAAGTCCAGAAGGAAGTAGATGAAATCTACAAAATCTGCACAGATCCCACGCGAGTTACCCTAGAAAATATAGAATATAGAATAGAATACATTTTATTGTGCTACAAGATTAAAGGCAAAACAAACAAAAGACATAACGTTAGGCCTATAGAAGTTAAAACCAAATTTACAAGGTAAATTACAACATATATAAATACAGTCAGTGTTAGTGAAATCTATTATAGCTAGGGTACAGTTATAAGTTTTTAGTTTTTAAATTGCATTGATGCATGCATCTTCCAATTGCTCTTATAATGTTAGCATTTGTGCTAGACATAATAGTCAAAAAATCAAACTCGCGATATTACAAATTGATAATCCATATTTGTTCAATTCTAAATAAAGCAGATTTCTCTGTTTGGCATATTATTTTTTTACAAATGAACATAAAATGAATTTCATCTTCTATAGTCTGGCATAAGTTGCATAACCTCAGTATCATTGATATGTTTACCGTCATATCAGGGAGTAAAGTATATACTTACTCCTTGGTTATATCTACCTTTTTCAATTTCAAGTTCATGTGCACTGATCCTAAATGGGGATAACAATTTTCTTATATTTTTTCACATATTATATTTAAGAAAGGTTCAAAAACAAATTATTTCTTAAATAGCTGATAAGTTCTTAATTTACTCATGCAATCAGTATTTACAGATTTCATTTTACAATTCCAAAAATATAAATATCTTGCTTTTAACTTATCTTTAATACACGTAAGTAATGAATTTTCATTAAAACAGGGACTCATATAATATAGACGGGTCCTGATTAAAAGTAAATTGATTTGTCCACACATGGGATAAACCTAAATCTATCAATATAACCTTGACAAAATTAATCCATGAACACATTTTACCTTTACTATTGACTTGTTCTATATAAGCTTTTTTAACTAAAGAGTCATCTTTGGAATTTAACACATGTAACCATTGGTTAATAACTTTATAAATGGCCGTGATAAGCATTGGGAGTCTACCAAATTCACTTAAACCCCAGCGTTCGGTAGGCCCTACCACCATTATGTATACACTGTAGCCAGTTAGTATTTTCAAGATAAGTGTTTCAGCATTCTGATCAATCACTGATCTTATTTTTACAGGTACAGCTATTAATTGATGCACTAACATTCAAAATTTGACAGTTATGTATAAACGTTTTGTTCTAGAAAGTATAGAAAATAAATACATTATATAATTATTTGGATATATCAGCGGGAAAATGACGTCACGTAAACAAGTTGTTGATTTTGAAACGTAAGGTTAAAAAATCATTTTTTTTTTATAATTTCGTTATTTACCAAGATGTTTTGACCAAACAAATTTATCAAATAGAGGCGATAAATCGGATAATTTGGTATGTGACACTATAATTGTGACAGCGAAAATAAAGGGGGAATGTCGTCGAAAGAAATTTGTCCGGCTCCGAAACTTGGCAAAAGTGCATTCGGACCAGAAAAGAACGACATTGAGCATCGAGAGTACCATCTAAATAAGTTGAACTCTATGAAAAAAGCTTGACGCCATAGAACGTGAGAAAATAGTGGTGACGGAGACAGGAGGAGGTACAACATTCATGTTAAATACTGGTATGTATGAACTTCTAAAGATTGCAGCCGATAAGTATTTTACGGCAGCTCACGCTCACCAATGTTTTACCTATAAAAAAATAACCGTGAAAGACAAAGATGTCAATGGGGTAAAGACAAGATACAAAGTATCGCAAGGTAAAACACATTACTATACGTTGAATATGTATTATGTACCACACACGATGTACGTGCTTAGTAAATGGAAAACGTGTATCGTATTTTATGGACACTGACCTAAACGAAATTCTGAACATCATCAAAGTTTGCCTAGCGGAAGGAAATAAACGTCTCAAACCACAATTAATTTTCCATAGGGTCCCATTGTAATGTTTTTGTTCGTGGCATAGAGATAAAACAGATTTTGCAACATGTATTTATGCTTAAATTCTTCATTGATCCAATATCTGCAATTTAAAACACATTTAACAAATATTTACCAGATTGAACTTTTTTTAATTTCATGTTTGCGTGACACCTATCAAAATTTAGACAAAAATACAACCCCGTGATGTGTAAAATGAGGCAGAATTAGCTAGAAATCTTATATAAACATGCATTTTTCTGTGATCTTCCTAAAATGCTGTAGATTTAGAACCTGGTAAAGATAAATCAATGCATCCTGTAAAATGTAGAAAAGCGAACTTGTTTTTTTTTATCTACCTCCTTCATCTGTAGGGCACGAGTATTCAAGGGAGATAATAGTGGTGTGAGTCCTACAACATGTACTGATGTCAATGACAGTATCCGGTCATGGATAATGAAGTATTTCGTAACCAGTGATAATGTGGACGCAGAGCCTTCAAGTACACTTTTACTCCTGGAAGTAATACTTCCTACAGACAATTAATGTGCTGATTCCGACAACGAGGACTGCGCTGACTTCCACACCAAGGAACACGATGACACGTGCACCAAGGACTGCGCTGACACGTGTTCCAATAGCATTGCTGATACCCCCACATCGGGCCGTGTTGACACCCACTTCTTGGAACGGGCTGGCTCCCTTACACCGGACCACGCTGACACCAGTACACTGGATCGCGCTGACACCCTCACATATGACTGCGCTGCCTCCCGTACACCTGACCGCGCCGACACTCGTACACCGGACCGCGCTGACACCCCTACACCTGACCGAGCTGACTCCCCTACACCAGACCGCGTTGACACCCGTACACCGGACCGCGCTGACACCCCTACATCTGACCGCGCTGACACCCGTACACCGGACCGCTCTGACACCCCTACATCTGACCGCGCTGACACCCGTACACTGGACTGCACTGACACCTACATCATGGACAGCGCTGATCCCCACATAGAATACATCGCATGTGATGATAATACTAGTTTTTCTACAGGAGATGCAATGATGAACATCATTCTAGAGATACGGCTAAAACACACGGAGATAAAGGAAGTCAATCATATTGCTGATTCACACCATCAAATGACTCAGATAAAGGATGAACTTGCCAGTGTCAAAAAGCATGTTTCTCTTGTGAACGCCCAGTCAAATGAGAGTATACAAACATTGTCGGAACGCACTCAACATGTAAGCAAGGATGTTACTAAATGTTCCGACAGTGTACTCAGACGTTAACAGTCAGTAATGGATAGCGTGAAAGGCTTTCATGAGAGAGTGACAAGAAAATGTCCATCCAACGATCCTGTTACACCAAAGGCATCACATGAAAACAAACAAACAGTCAGTCTAGACACAGAGGAAACATTCTTGAAGATGTCAGTGAATGTTGAAGGAGAACAACTCAAGACATTAGTAATTGGCGATTCCATACTCAAAGGAATACAACGTCGTGGACTGTCGCAAAATACAGAAATATGGACTATGCGTGGGGCAACAGCAAATGATATTGCCTTATGACTTAGGAAGTGGGACATGTCTGAATATGGAACTGTAGTCATATATGCTGGCGGAAACGATGCTGGTTCTAGCAATCTTAATGGAGTATATTCAATATTGAAAAAAGCTGTTGGAACTCTGCAGAAACAAAACATCAAAGTGTATTTATGTACACTCTTTCCGAGAAAAGACGCCGATATTGTCCCAACCAACGACATCATCAATCAACTCTGCCTTAAAACAAAGGCAGATTTAATAGAAGTGTACAGCGCGTATATATACGGAGACGGAAGCGTAGCAAACCACTTCTTCCTACATGATGGCATTCATCTCAGCGCCAAAGGGGCCAGCACATTAGTAATGTGCATAAACACACAGTTGCCCATAATCAAAAGAAAGACAATTCCACAGGAACGCCCCCGTATAAACGCGCCAAGACGGATGCAACGCAGTGACGTAACCACCGGAAGCTGGCATCTCAGTTCGCGGTATAACTCACGCCCTTTACGCTGCGATTCGTGTGGCATGAACAATCATAATACGCGGGACTGCAGACGATATCCATTACGCTGCGATTCACGTGGCATGAACAATCATAACACGCGGGACTCCAGACGATATCCGTGGCGTAGATCGACATCCGGCTATATAGGAAGTAGACGCCGAGACCTAGTAGAAAATCGAAACCGTGCGGATGACAGTTACAAACATTTTCCATAGGAACTCAACGACAAACAATCAAACAAATATGAACTTTTAAAGGTGATATGTAGCAACTGTAACTCCATCATATGTACATGTATATGTGATTTTATGTTAATGCTGGATGAGGAAGATCAATTTATCAATTTAGATTCTAGTAGATCTACAATTACAATATTAAATGATAAACGTACACCTATAAATGACATAAATGAATGTCAACCAGTTTGCATAGATAAAATGGTCAATGTTGTTAAAAGCGAAAACATCGGTGTAAAATCATTAAATCGCGAAAAAATGACCGTTGATCATCGATCTAAACATTTAATTTATGAGACTAAGATCAATTCATTTTTATATGAAAAAAAAGGGCTACATGTGGCCAATCTAAATATTCAACATATAATACCAAAAATTGATGAATTAAAATATCATTTATCTTTGCCCAATTCAACTAACATACTTGGACTCTGTGAAACATTTCTCACTGAAATACTGATAATAATGTGTTAATTAAATATCGAGAATTTTACCTTTGAAAGAAAAGATAAAAAAGGAAAAAATGGTGGCGGTATTTCAGGTCTCACACCACAATTAATTTTCCAATAGAGCCTTTTCCAACATCTGAGCTTCAAAGCAGGGCAGCAGACATTGTTGTTGGTTTAATATCTTCAGTATAGCCAAGACCAGTAATTTAAAACAATAAAATACATAAGTTAGCCAGGTTGGTTTTTTTTCTCGCTCATGTTTTGTGAACCCTATGGAAAATACAAAATTCATACACTATCTAGCTGAATATGTGGTGCTTCGGTCAAACAATTCTGAAATTTGAATGAAACCTCATATCAAAATGGGATTTTTGTATATATTTTGTGCATATTTGCCCGCTGATAGTGCAATTATACCTTTTCAAGAAGCACTTAGTGAGTTACATGCCCTTACCTCGTTCTATTCCTCACAAGGTAACGTTATAGTTGCTGGCGATTTTAACGCACAAATCATTAATGACACGTTCTCTGTACCATCAGGATCGCTTGCGAAATCAAGGTTATTCTCAAACTTTGTAAACGAAAATAGCCTCTCTCAGATAAATTTATCTCTTAAAAGAGATGGCCCTGACTACAGCTTTATTCCTACGAAAGCAATGATCGACCATGTTCTCGCTGACCAAAATACGCTACCATGGTTTAAAAAGTTTACCATACTGGACGAAACGGCAGTAGTTTCCTCCGACCATCTGCCGTTTATTACTACTCTTGATGTGCCTATATATACCGCAAATACGTTTTCAGTCCCGCGTGTGGGTATAACATGGAACAAAATAACGGAAAAGCATATAGCTGACTATCAATGCGAAATAGCACTACAACTACAGTGCATAGAAACGCAGTATGATTCCCTAACAGTTGACAATATTTCGACCGCTATTGTAGGAGCGCTCCATTTTGCAGCCGTTAAAACACTCCCAAAGAGCAAGTTTAACAAACATGCTAAGCCGTATTGGACTCTAGATGTAAAAGAGGCTCACACTGTAGCTAGACACTTTCGACGCATCTGGTTATCTCAGGGCAAACCTCGTGGTAATTGGAACGAATCATATCGTGATTATAAACGTGCGAAATCCCAGTTTCGTAGAATCCAGCGAATAGAATCTGAGAAATATCAAGATCAAATGTACGCCGAATTAGATGAAGCGGCAGAACTTGATTATAGGTTATTCTGGAAATTGCTTCGCAAACGCAATAGAACGAGTCCAGTCACATGCCACGAGCTAATAATTGATGGAGTAACGTATAGCCCGGAAAGCGCTGTTGTTGACGGATTTGCAGCCCACTTTAAAACAGTATTCGAGGAAAGTAAGACTGAAAGCGCTCTTGAAAACTTTGTGCAATCAATAAAAACGCGAATAAAGGACTTTGAGCAGGAAAATTATGATGCACACTTTACAATCTTAGAGTCCAATATCAACCATGATGACATCGCGAAAATTGTTAAGAACTTAAAGAGGCGCAAAGCTTGTGGTATCGATAACATTCAGAATGAGCATGTAATCTACGGTGGTAACGTAATCATTCGTTATATAGTCATGCTATTCAATAAAATAATGGACACCGAATCCACTCCCGTTTCATGGCAAACGAGTATAGTCATCCCAATCTTCAAAGGCGGTGGCAAATCTAAGTCCGATCCCGGCAATTATCGGCCAATAGCTTTGTTACCGTGTTTCGCTAAAATGTTCGAAGCCTTGATACGCATGAGAGCTAACTCTTACCTGAAAATGAAACCAGCCAAATTCCCAAACTCTCAACAACAAGGGTTCCAGGAGAATCTAAGCTGCATTACAACCGCCTTCAATATGACCGAAACAATATTTTACCTACTTGAATATAATAGCAAAGTATGCGTTGCTTTCCTCGACATAAAAGGCGCGTTTGATACAGTCTGGCATGATGGACTGTTTCTGAAAATCGGAGAACTCGGTATTACAGGGAAGTTATGGCGCATCATCAGAAACTCTTATAAATCCCTAAATTGCACCGTGCGCATAAATGGATGTACGTCACAGTCCGTACCAATCAAACGTGGAGTCCGTCAGGGGGGTGTAATGTCAACTTTTCTGTACTTAGTATTCATTAATGATCTCCTTCTGCAGTTAGAAGAATCAATATATAGTGCAAATATATTTAGAGTTAAAGCTGGTAATCCAACCCTCGCCGACTACATTTCTCTAATTGCAACTAGTCCTCATAACCTCCAAAAGCTTTTGGACATTGTATACGTGTACGCCAAAACATGGAAATTTGATATACATGCTTCTAAATCGTGTGTAATGACATTTGGTTCCAAGAAAAATGCGATATTGCCAAGACTGTTATATGGCGATTGCTATCTCGAAAATGTCAAGTCTGTTGTCCACTTAGGTATTCGCCAGGACATGTTTCTCAAAAGTAATGACCGTACGGCCGAACGATGTCAAAAGGCCAAGAATGCGTTTCACGCCATGATAGGTCTCGGGGTTCGTCCGTCCGGCTTAAATCCGCTGACCTCAGTTAGCCTTTACAAAAATATAGTTATCCCCACTGCGCTTTATGGATGCGAGCTCTGGAATAGTCTCACTAATACAGAGTTGGACATGTTAAGCAGATTACAACATTATGTAGTCAAACGGATACAAGGGTTCTCGGTAAGGACAAGGTCCGATATGTGCGAGTCAATGCTTGGTCTGAAACGCTTAACTTCGGAGATAGACCAACGCAAATTAATGTTCCTCCGTAAAACATTATCGTTGTCTCCGGATACATTGTGCCATACAATTTTTATTCGCCGTTATGTACAATTCATTACTTCAGCGAGTACGGTACAGAAAGGTTTCATTCCTGATATATGCAAACTCCTTTACAAATATAACTTGCAATATATTGTAAATGACTTTATGAAAGATCCCCAGTCATTGCCAAGTAAAATGATATGGCGAAATCAAGTGAAACAATCTATCCAAACGATGGAATCGCACTCATGGCTATATAGGGTTAACAGCGACCCGGATTTTACGATGTTCAGGAGGATTCATCAGGAAATAAAACCTGCCTTACTCTGGACAATACCGTCCAACATAACTGATCTTGCAATAGCAAATAAAATAGCCCGCCTATGGGTTGAGACGCCTTTAAGACAGGAATCATACTGTCCAGTTTGTCAAACACCCTTCCTAATAAGAGCGGTGCATATTATTTCAGAATGTACATATACACTTAATATGAGAATTAAATTTTTAAATGACGTTAATAAGGATGTAAGCCCTAATCTAAGATATGAGTTAGATACTTCCGAGCCATTATCGTTCACATGTAAAGTCCTCGCATCGAGCCACCTCGGACAGATATTGATAATGAATCGTACAATCAGTTCTATCATCTCGCATCAAGATTTGCGAGTGTCTGTATTGACAAATTTATATTCTTCACTCAGAATATGTAATATGTTGTCATTTAAAAACAAATGTTAAGCGAAACTCGAAATATGCCAAGACATTGCTAGTGTTAAATTAGTTTGCATATGAGCTCAGTGCAGAGCGCACGATTGGTATTATTATTTCTACTACACATTACAATAATGTAATCATCTGTGTAAATGTATATATTAACCTCTCTCACATCTGTGTAAATGTATATATTAATCTCTCTCTATCTCTCTTTCTCTCTCTCTTTCTCTCTCTATCTCTCTCTCATATGATATTTTGCCATGATTATGTTGTTCTAAATGTATTCATATTATTGTATTTCATAATCTCCTGCATGGAGGAAATAAAGATATTGAATTGAATTGAATTGAATTGTATCATCTGTCTTTTACACTGCAGATGTATGCTAAAGCAAAGAAAAACCTATTTTTCAAATTAAAAATTGCCTAAAATTGAGAAAAAATAGAATTATTTCTGTTTTCCTTTTGTCTCTCCTTGAGCTTTCAGGGGAGATAATAGAGGTGTGAGACCTTTAGTGTATATTGCCAGCAAAATTGCATATTCACGTCGTCATGACCTTGAACATATCGATATAGAATCCATTTGTATTGAGATAAATTATCAAAACAGCAAACCGTTTTTATTAAATTTCGTATATAGATGCAAAACAATCATGGATTGATCTGTTTGATCTGTCTCTTGATTAAATGTATTATTTAAATTATGAAATGCATATTCTTCGGGATATAAACATAAATTACAGTCAAGATAAAAACTATGACAACTTTAAAAATACAAAATGGCAAGATGTGATATTAAAATACGGATTAACTCAAAAAGTAAAAAATTCAACTAGAATAAGCAAAACGAGTTCGTCCCTAATTGATCATATTTACACTAACAGATCTGAATGCATTGTTGAAGTTAACGTGCCATATTACAGTATCAGTGATCATTATCCGGTGTGTTTTACTCGCTCAGTAGGAAAAATTAAACACGGCCAAACTAATCATAAAACTATTATGATTTCCAATTTGAGTTAATGAATGCGCCACTTAAGACCATAGAAACAGTCAATAGCCCGAATGATTCATTACAGTTTCTTTATGGTATTATAAATAGTGTTTTATTGAAAAACGCACCGCAAAAAGAAAAGAAAATTAAGCGTGATATCCAGCCAGCATGGTTCAATGATGAAATAAAAGCTGCTATTTTCCAACGAAATAAAATTCACCGCGAAAAAAAAATTTCACCGAATTTGAAATAGTAAGAAATAAAATATTATCAATGATAAGAAAACATAAAAAGAATTTTTTCAATGAAGCAATAAAAAGCAATAAGTCTCCAAGCATTTTATGGAAGAATTTAAAAGCTGTATGTAATGAAGTTCACAACGATGCAAATTCCTTTTTATCAAACAAACTTCGGTATAAAAACACTATTATTGAGGGTCAGAATAACATTTTAAATGCTCTAAATGAACATTTTACAAATATCTCAAATATTATTGACAAAACATCCTTGGTTGCTGAAAACTTTTCAAATCTTCAGCAAACTCTAGATGATAAATTAAAACATGCAGTATTTGAAACTGATCATATAACGGCATATAAAGTAAAGAAATTATAGATAATTTAAATCCAAATAAGTCTACAGGGTCAGATGGTATTGGTCCCAAAATTCTTAAATACTGTGGCGATTGTATCACACCAGCAATTGCATATATCATCAATCAAGGTATTGATCAAGGAATTTTTCCGGATGCACTAAAAGAGGCGTGTGTCAAACCGATTTTCAAGAGTGGAGACAAAGAAGATCCAAATAATTATCGTCCAATTTCAATTTTACCGACCATATCCAAAGTGTTTGAAAGACATATTGCATCTCAGTTACAATCATATTTTATAAAATATTTTATCATTCATGATACCCAATCAGGTTTTAGACAACAGCATTCATTTATTAGATTCCATGGTTAAAAGATGAGGATTTAGGAAAATATGTTGGTGCGGGTTTTTTAGCTCTGAAGAAGGCATTCGATTTGGTAGATCACAATATACTTATACATAAACTGCATTTGTATCATTGTTCAAATAAAACGGTCAAACTGTTTACATCCTACCTTTCAAGCCGGACACAGTTCATGAAACATGGTACTTTCACTACAAACAAATTGTTAGTGACATCAGGCGTACCCCAGGGTTCGATCCTGGGGCCGCTTCTATTTTTAATATATATCAATGATATTGCTTATACAACTACCACAGGAAAGTTAGATCTGTACGCGGATGATTCCACTCTATATGAAGCTGACCATGATAAATTACAAACCCGACTTCAGGCTAATTTGAAAGCAATAAATAGGTGGTGTGATGAAAATAATATGGCTGTACATCCCACTAAAACTAAATGTATGATTATAACTTCACATATTAAACACAAAGCACTAAATAACAACCATGTGCTATTACAATTAAACGTTAATGATTCGCAAATAGAAAATGTTAACATTCAAAAGATACTCGGAATTTATGTTGATAATACGTTATCATGGAATGTACAGATATCAAAACTGAGCTCCAAAATAAATTCTAAAATTGCACTTTTAAAGAAAATTGTTTATTTCTTGACGGATGATATGAAGAAACTATACTACAATGATTACATCCTGTCGACCATTGACTATTGTCAATAAATAAGCTACAAGTAAGAGTAGCGCGAATAATAATGCATACAGCTTACAAAACTGGGTGCAAATCACTACTGAAAGAATTACAATGTCTATCAGTTTCAGATAGATATCAGTATCACATAGCTGTTCTAGTATACAAAGCGAAAAATAATCTCGCTCCAAATATTAACCTTTTCCAGCAGTAACATATATAGCCTTCGGTCTATTACAAACAATGATTTAGTAACTCCCAAGCCACGTACAAATTATATGAAAAAATCCTTTACATTTGTAAGTGCACAAGTATGGAATAGTATGCCTGTACAGATTCGTTCATCATCGTCATTACATTCATTTAAATATAGATACAGATCACATTTATTGCAAAGTAATGTATTATCATTTTACGATTAATTGTTCAGATAACAATATAACAAAGTAAACATATAACTGAATTTTGAGTAAGAATCCGCTTATACTGTATTATTTCGTGATATTTAATATTGTTTCTAGAAAATTAACTAATGGAGTGTTTGTCGATGTATATATGCATATTGTGTGTGCGTGCGTGCTTGCGTGCGTGCGTGCGTGTATGATTTTTTGCAGAAGGCCACATTATATAACTCTAATGTATTACCTCCTTTAAATAAAGCTTTTATTATTATTATTATTATTATAGAGTAATGTTTAGTTTATTTAAATGCCAAATTTTATGGTTTAAAAATCTTTATTAATATCTTTATTATTTAGAAATTTGTGATTAAACCTCTCTGAGCAGCATAATGCATAAACTGATCAGAAAATTTTCTCTGGGGCTACTTAACCCTGGCCTTTAATGTAGTAAAATAAACCTGTTAGGAAGTTTATCAAATTATGGCATCTTTTAAAAGACATTTCAAATAAATCATCTAAGCTTTTATTCTGATTACAAGGTTTATATCCAAACCAAACTTCAGTATTATATAATGCTATTGGTGAGATAAGTGCATCAAAAATATTGAAAACGGAATTGGGATTAATGTTTTTATCGAATATACTTTGCTTTATTGAAAACAATGCCCTGTTAGCTTTCTGCCTCAAAACATTCTCTGCTGATAACAATTTTCCATTAGAAGAAATATTTACACCCAAGTATTGTTACTGATTAACATATTCTAACGATTCTTCACCAGCTTTAAAATCAAATTTACTAGTCTGCATGTATCGAGACTTAGAGAACATCATAATATTAGACTTATTTACATTAATGTTGAGTCCCCAGTTACGACAAAAACTATTAATACAGTTAATATTATTTGGCAAACCGCTTTCTGACGTTGAAAGTAATAGTAAATCGTCTGCATATAACAAATGACTTATCTTGTAGCTACCAAGAATTGGCACTTACAGATAACGACTCTCCAATGTCATTGATGAAGATTGCGAGAATACTCTTTTTTGAGGGACGCAGTTAATGAATATGATGATGAATTGAATGTTGTTTAACGGCTCATCAACACAGGTTATTTAGCGCCGCCCCCAGAGAGAGGGGAAGGATACATAGGAATCCGGGAACAGTGCCCTACTCTTATTATCAAATAGATTCCTATGGTTCTTTAACGTGCCCGGTTTACATCCGACGGACGGGGGTAAGGGAAAGTGTCTTGCCCAAGAACACAACGACGAGACTCAGTGGCACACACGGAGTATTGAACCCGGGGCCTCCGGTTACAAATCCGCCGCGCTACCGACTGCGCCACGCCAGCCTTATGATGATGATGACAATATTAAACAAAGTTTTCCTGATGCACACCCTACGGAATCCTGTTAGGGCCATCGCGATCTCGCGTTTTCAATTTCGCGAGATTGCGAAATAAATTTCGCATTCTCGTCCTATTCTACCTTAAAAAAAACGCGAAGTTTGCAAGCCAAACATCGTGCAAACCTCGCGATTTTATCACGTTTTCATTTGGACGAGATTGCGAGAATGCGAAATAAATCTCGCATTCTCGCCGTATTCTACAATGAAAAAAAACGCGAGATTTGCAATCAAACTTTGTGCAAACCTCGCGATTTTATATCGGCATATTGTACAATGAAAAAAATGCGAGGATTGCAAATCAAACGTCGTGCAAACCTCGCGATTTTATTCTTATTAGATTACGAGAATAAGAAATATGTTTTCTTGTTTTTGCCCTCTGGTACATCGAAGAAAAAAACGCGAGGTTTGCTAACCCAAACTTCGCGTAATTCTCGCATTTTTTTCATCGTACAATAGGCCGATATAAAAGCGCGAGGTTTGCACGAAGTTTGATTTGCTAAGCTCGAGTTTTTTTCATTGTAGAATACGGCGAGAATGCGAGATTTATTTCGCATTCTCGCGATCTCGTCCAAATGAAAACGTGATAAAATCGCGAGGTTTGCACGAAGTTTGGCTTGCAAATCTCGCGGTTTTTTCAATGTAGTATAGGACGAGAATGCGAAATTTATTTTGCAATCTCGCAATCTCGCGAAATTGAAAACGCGAGATCGCGATGGCCCTAACAGGATTCCGTAACACCCAGTGTCTGTATCAGATTGTAATTAATTGTATAAGATAGTATATTTTTTCATTTGACTCTTGACTTTGACATACTGTACGTGGTTTTTATAATTGCATAATATATCTGACCATTTATTCCAGCTCTCTGAAATTTTAACATCAACCCTTTTTGCCACACAGTATGAAATGCCTTTGTAATGTCAATAAAGCAAGCAAATAGTTGTTTGCTACTCTTTGAATTTACTTGTCTACAGTTGTTTTTAGGACAAGAACATGGTCACTAGTTCTCCAACCTTTGCGAAAACCTATTTGTTCATTTTCTAATACTGACTGCTCCTCTATTATTGATTCAATTCGGTTATTATTAACATGACAAAAACAGTTTACCAAAACAACTACTTAAATTGATATCCCTATAATCGTTAGTGTCTAATGGATTGCCTTGTTTATGAATAGGAACAATAATGCCATCCGTCCAGGATTTAGGGAAACATCCACTTTTGAATATTTTATTGAATAACACAGCTATAGGTTTAATAATGAATGGAAGGGAACTTTTTATCATTTCATTACGAATCATGTCGTAGGAGCCTGATTTGTTGTTTTTAAGTTTTTTGAATGCTAACGTTATTTCTCTTTCGTTGATATCATAATTTAAATTGCAATTTGGATGTAGTTTTTCATAATGAAATAATTATGATTTTACTTCTTCTTCTCTCTTACTAGGTATGGAGGTAATGCCCTTATTAAGTAGCTTCTAGAAATGTTCAAACCAATCCTTACTGTTTATTCTGTGGGTACTATCCTTTGATAATGTGCCACTTTTATGTTCATCAATGATTTTCCACGCTGATTGTAGGTCTTTTTACATTTCATCACTTAGGGTTTTAATCAACTCGTCTCTGTATTTTCTTCGTTTATATTTAGTTTTTTGAACTCTTTTTTTTTCTATAATAACAAGATCTCAAGTATACATTTGTTGTATCCCTGTTGAAAGCATTTTATATTCAGAATTTACTTCCTTAAGTACTTTTCGGCAATCTGTATAGTCCCATTTTTTATTAATTCTTTTAAGATGTGTGTTCTTTTTTACAATATATAATGTCTTTGGCAAAGATAGTTCTCCAGCTGAAACTAAATTTAACCCGTTGATCAACTTTTAACCCGTTGAATATCAGTTTCATTATTATTAAAGTACCTCTTGTAATAAATATATCATATTCTGTATTTGTGGTGTTTTAAATGTTTCTACATAATTTCTTTTATGTTCATTATTCCATAAAAAAAATATTTGGAATGTTACAATGTGTGTTACATGACGTTGAATCAGAAATATCTACTGGTCTACTGTATTTATTGAACAATAACTTTAAAGATATCATGCAATGATCTGTGTTTATACTTTACCCAATCTGCCTTATCTACTTTCCACTTAGCTGGGATGACTATGGGCTCATACTGTGTACTAAACCTAATATTGGTGATCGTAGGGTAGTGATCACTTCCTAAAGTGTCGTCTATTATACTAAATGTGGACTTATGTGCTATACTATTTGATACTATACTGAGGTCTAGAGTGGAGTCCTGTTGACCTGCTTCTCCTAGTCTAGTGACTTGGTTATTTTTTAGCTCTACTGGCCAAGGGCCAGCAGAGCTTATGGGATGGTGTGTTGTCCGTCTTCCGTCGTCCGTCCGTCGTCCGTCGTCCGTCCGTTAACTTTTGCTTGTGTACACTCTAGAGGCCACATTTCTGATGCAATCATCATGAAACTTTGTCAGAATGTTTGTCTCAATGAAATTTCGGTCAAGTTCGAAAATGGGTCATGTGGGGTCAAAAACTAGGTCACTAGGTCAAATATTGGAAAAACCTTGTGTACACTCTAGAGGCCATTTTTTTGACCCGAGCTTGATGAAACTTTGTCAAAATGTTTGTCTTAATTATATCTTGGTCAAGTTCAAAAATGGGTCACATGGTTTTAAAAACTAGGTCACTAGGTCAAACTTTGGAAAAACCGTGTGTACACTCTAGAGGCCATATTTTTGACCCGATCTTGATGAAACTTTGTCAGAATGTTTGTCTCAATGAAATCTCGGTCAAGTTCAAAAATGGGTCATGTGGGGTCAAAAACTAGGTCACTAGGTCAAATACTTGAAAAAACTTGTGTACAGTCTAGAGGTCATATTTGTTACCCAATCTTGATGAAACTTTGTCAAATTGTTTGTCTTAATTATATCTTGATCAAGTTCGAAAATGGGTCACATGAAGTTAAAAACTAGGTCACTAGGTCAAATATTGGAAAAACCTTGTGTACACTCTAGAGGCCATATTTTTGACCCGAGCTTGATGCAACTTTGTCAGAATGTTTATCTTAATTGTTTGTCTCAATGAAATCTCGGTCAAGTTCGAAAATGGGTCATGTGGGGTCAAAAACTAGGTCACTAGGTCAAATATTGGAAAAACCTTGTGTACACTCTAGAGGCCATATTTTTGACCCGAGCTTGATAGGTCACTAGGTCAAATATTGGAAAAACCTTGTGTACACTCTTTGTCAAAATGTTTGTCTTAATTATATCTTGGTCAAGTTCAAAAATGGGTCACATGGTGTTAAAAACTAGGTCACTAGGTCAAATACTTGAAAAAACTTGTGTACAGTCTAGAAGTCATATTTGTTACCCAATCTTGATGAAACTTTGTCAAATTGTTTGTCTTAATTATATCTTGATCAAGTTCGAAAATGGGTCACATGAAGTTAAAAACTAGGTCACTAGGTCAAATATTGGAAAAACCTTGTGTACACTCTAGAGGCCATATTTTTGACCCGAGCTTGATGCAACTTTGTCAGAATGTTTATCTTAATTGTTTGTCTCAATGAAATCTCGGTCAAGTTCGAAAATGGGTCATGTGGGGTCAAAAACTAGGTCACTAGGTCAAATATTGGAAAAACCTTGTGTACACTCTAGAGGCCATATTTTTGACCCGAGCTTGATGCAACATTGTCAGAATGTTTGTCTTAATTATATCTTGGTCAAGTTTGAAAATGGGTCACATGGGGTTAAAAACTAGGTCACTAGGTCAAATATTGGAAAAACCTTGTGTACACTCTAGAGGCCATATTTTTGACCCGATCTTGATGAAACTTTGTCAGAATGTTTGTCTCAATAAAATATCGGTCAAGTTCAAAAATGGGTCATGTGGGGTCAAAAACTAGGTCACTAGGTCAAATACTTGAAAAAACTTGTGTACCGTCTAGAGGTCATATTTGTTACCCAATCTTGATGAAACTTTGTCAAATTGTTTGTCTTAATTCTATCTTGATCAAGTTCGAAAATGGGTCACATGAAGTTAAAAACTAGGTCACTAGGTCAAATACTTGAAAAAACTTGTGTACCGTCTAGAGGTCATATTTGTTACCCAATCTTGATGAAACTTTGTCAAATTGTTTGTCTTAATTATATCTTGATCAAGTTCGAAAATGGGTCACATGAAGTTAAAAACTAGGTCACTAGGTCAAATATTGGAAAAACCTTGTGTACACTCTAGAGGCCATATTTTTGACCCGAGCTTGATGCAACTTTGTCAGAATGTTTATCTTAATTGTTTGTCTCAATGAAATCTCGGTCAAGTTCGAAAATGGGTCATGTGGGGTCAAAAACTAGGTCACTAGGTCAAATATTGGAAAAACCTTGTGTACACTCTTTGTCAAAATGTTTGTCTTAATTATATCTTGGTCAAGTTAAAAAATGGGTCACATGGTGTTAAAAACTAGGTCACTAGGTCAAACTTTGGAAAAACCGTGTTTACACTCTAGAGGCCATATTTTTGACCCGATCTTGATGCAATTTTGGCAGAATATTTGTCTCAATTATAGCTTGCTAAAGTTCGAAAATGGGTCTCACAGGGTCAAAAACTAGGTCACTATTACACTCTAGAGGCCATATTTCTGACCCGATCTTGATGAAACTTTGTCGAAATGTTGTCTTAATTATATTTTGGTCAAGTTCGAAAATGGGTCCCATGGGGTCAAAAACTAGGTCACTAGGTCAAATAATTGAAAAAACTTGTGTACAGTCTAGAGGTCATATTTGTTACCCAATCTTGATGAAACTTTGTCAAATTGTTTGTCTTAATTATATCTTGATCAAGTTCGAAAATGGGTCACATGAAGTTAAAAACTAGTTTACTAGGTCAAATATTGGAAAAACCTTGTGTACACTCTAGAGGCCATATTTTTGACCCGAGCTTGATGCAACTTTGTCAGAATGTTTATCTTAATTGTTTGTCTCAATGAAATCTCGGTCAAGTTTGAAAATGGGTCAGATGGGGTTAAAAACTAGGTCACTAGGTCAAATATTGGAAAAACCTTGTGTACACTCTTTGTCAAATTGTTTGTCTTAATTATATCTTGATCAAGTTCGAAAATGGGTCACATGAAGTTAAAAACTAGGTCACTAGGTCAAATATTGGAAAAACCTTGTGTACACTCTAGAGGCCATATTTTTGACCCGAGCTTGATGCAACTTTGTCAGAATGTTTATCTTAATTGTTTGTCTCAATGAAATCTCGGTCAAGTACGAAAATGGGTCATGTGGGGTCAAAAACTAGGTCACTAGGTCAAATATTGGAAAAACCTTGTGTACACTCTTTGTCAAAATGTTTGTCTTAATTATATCTTGGTCAAGTTAAAAAATGGGTCACATGGTGTTAAAAACTAGGTCACTAGGTCAAACTTTGGAAAAACCGTGTGTACACTCTAGAGGCCATATTTTTGACCCGATCTTGATGCAATTTTGTCAGAATATTTGTCTCAATTATAGCTTGCCAAAGTTCGAAAATGGGTCACACAGGGTCAAAAACTAGGTCACTATTACACTCTAGAGGCCATATTTCTGACCCGATCTTGATGAAACTTTGTCGAAATGTTGTCTTAATTATATTTTGGTCAAGTTCGAAAATGGGTCCCATGGGGTCAAAAACTAGGTCACTAGGTCAAATACTTGAAAAAACCTTGTGTACACTCTAGACACCATGTAGTACGACTCGATTCATCAATGGTATAACAGCCAGTAGAGCGTTCACAGGCCCTCTTGGGCCTCTTGTTATTATTTAAGATGGGCTACAAATAAAACAAAATGTTACTAGTTTATATTTATTGCAATAAGCTGGCCATGGCTTCAACAATATATAGTGTAAAATAAAATGTGTAGTTAATCAAATTGGAACATTTCAGGTAAATCCAATGTTCATAGTCCAAACTAAGTTTAAAAGTGTAAACCCTGGGAACAGATGTTCACAAAGACAAGTCTTTACTGTACAGTGTAAACCCTGGGAACAGATGTTCACAAAGACAAGTCTTAAAATTAAAAACTTCTTGCATAGAAAATAACAAAGTTCTTAGAATATTTTAACTACACTATGCTGTGTCCGCGAAATACCGCGACACAAAGTTCATAGATGATTTTAAAGTTCTTCGCGTTTCGATACCACAACGTCTTGCACCGTCAGTAGTAGAATTTGAAAACTTCGTGTAGGTGTATCCCCAAAGATTGCACCAATGTGGACAACCGCAAACGAGATCCGGATGAAGCCATGACGACGACGACGACAGACCACTAGGCATCTCATCTCCTCATGCATCGATACATCTTGCACCGTCAATAGTAATGTTTGAAAACTTCTTGTAGCTGTATCCCCAAAGATTGCACCAATGTATACCACCGCAAACGAGATTCGGATGGAGCCATGACGACGACAGACCACTAGGCATCTCATCTCCTCATGCATTTCTCTGAAATATATACACGAAAAGCCAAAGACACTGGTACCAAATACAATATAACAAAACAAACACAGGGCAGGGTTGGTGGGTTAGTTTGGAGATAACAATTAAATACCGATTTTTAGAACAAACAAACAGATCGATACTGACCAATTGGCGCTCACTGCAAAGAGGTTATGCGTTACAATTACACGTTCATAATAATCTCTGATTTCCACCCCCTGAAATAATTAGTATTTGTTCCCTAGTAGAACAAATCCCATTATTTAAGATGGGTTACAAATAAAACAAAATGTTACTAGTTTATATTTATTGCAATAAGCTGGCCATGGCTTCAACAATATATAGTGTAAAATAAAATGTGTAGTTAATCAAATTGGAACATTTCAGGTAAATCCAATGTTCATAGTCCAAACTAAGTTTAAAAGTGTAAACCCAGGGAACAGATGTTCACAAAGACAAGTCTTTACTGTACAGTGTAAACCCTGGGAACAGATGTTCACAAAGACAAGTCTTAAAATTAAAAACTTCTTGCATAGAAAATAACAAAGTTCTTAGAATATTTTAACTACACTATACTGTGTCCGCGAAATACCGCCACATGCCACTCGGCATGTGTATGCCACATGCCGCGTGGCACCGCCAAACATGGGGGAAGCGGAACACAGCTTAGATAATAAAAAACCTCCTTCAACCAATGAAGCGATTATGTCATGTCATATACAAAATCAACCAAAAAACCTCCAAAGAGGTATAACAGACATACTTCAACCAAAGAAGCGATTGTGTCATGCCCCACGCCGCATGGCACCGCCAAACATGGGGAAGCGGAACACATCTTAGATAATAAAAACCTCCAAAGAGGTATAACAGACATACTTCAACCAATGAAGCGATTGTGCCATGTCATATACAAAAAACTACAAAAAGCACAAACAAAAACCTCCAAAGAGGTATAACAGACATACTTCAACCAATGAAGCGATTGTGTCATGTCATAATAAATAATTTATAAAATTTACAAAAAGGCTCAACAACAGTGTGTTGCGATAAAATAGCTACGGAGAGCTTATATAACCCAAATAGGGTAAATATAAAAAATTATCTATACGATTGCCAAGCCACAGCCAAGCTTAAAGGTTGAATGTATAATTTCTTCAATTTAACTTATAAAGCATTGAATTCCATGTTGTTAACCATTCACAAACAAGGCTTGCCTTGATAAAATAAGTGTACATCATCCCAATACAGCAATGTCGTAAAACCAACAAACAAATGAAATTTTATATTCAATATTTAACATAAAAAACATCGACTTTTGCTTGGTTAGGATTAATTTAAAATCCCCAAGTTAAAATAATGTTTGGGCATGCCCCACTATTTATGATCCGTAATAGAAATGCAAATTACCAGGCAACAAAGCATCATCTACTTCCTTGTTCCTAAACAATGAAATGCCACTGTATATTCATTGGCAAGAAATTAAGCAGGTCAATATATATATTTCCAAATTCAACACAAAATAAGTGTTATAGGCCTAGTTTGACATTCACAATAGAAAACTTAATGTCCATAAATTCTTTGATCAAAAACGGCAGGAGCCCATTTGTATACAGTTCCGTGCGACATATTCACTTTGGCTTTCGTGGTACTAGTCTGGTCTGCAATTAACTTAGTTCATAAACCAGGTCTAAATGTTTGTTCCTGGCTATCATTTATACTAGCAAATTGTAAACGGAGAGCTTAACATGTGATGCCAACTACTGTAGATCTCTATGATACGTCTCGCCACCGCATGTCTGATACCCAGTTATTTGACATAGGAACATTGTTGATTGGCCTTTCGACATCGCACACAAACTGAAGTGCAAGGTATGGCGTAAAAATAACCTACAACACAGATATCTAATTATAATTAAAAACAGCATCAGCCACCACTCTGTTCAACAGCCACTGAATGAAAAGATCATTGTACGCAAACAGATTAACTGCTAGACGAAAACATTTAGGACATTATACTGTTATAGCAGCAGCAGACACAGCGCTAAGTAAAAAATATCTGTAATAAGCAAAACAAACTGACATATATCTATCATCAATATGACAAAAGAGCAATAGCATAGACCTGCAATCAACACGCCGCCAGTTGTCAATAATAAAGCACATGCCGTTGTATTATAACCTATTGTCAATATACTTTGAAATAAACACTAGGGCGGAGATATCTAAGTACAGGCGACATGTTAATTACATGCTCATCGACATACTCACACTCTTGGTGTAAAATTACATAACGGGTAGTATATACCATTTTGAGCCATTTTCAGACTCCTGGTGTAAAGTTAGTATATTCATTAACCAACATTCATGCATTTGCATACTCCAAGTGTAAAAAGTGACAATTTATACCGGTTTGTTATAACTGCGACAACAAAAAGCGCACCACTTCACACACACTAAGAATATGGTTCACTTTAATTAATTCGCCATATAACCTTTCATGTGTTGGTGCACCATAAAACCCAATTCAATTCAATTCACTTTAATTCTAGACCAGTTGCCGACACCCACTGTAGAAAGTGTATATTTCTCTAAAGTGAATAGAAATAATGTATGTTCTTTGTTTTTGTTATCTGTTGTTGTTGTTGTAGTTCTTAATTGAATTAAAAGCCATAACAAAGTGTTTAAAAATGAGCCCTGTAGCGTTGTGACATCTGTTCATTTAGCCACAAATTTGCGATCCCAGTTGGCTACTACACTCGCAGTCTGCGTCTTCGCATTACACATTCTGTTCCTGGTTGACTTCCCATGATCAGCATCACACGATTAAACATTTTCCCACAAACTCTTGAGATACCACGAAATCCCGCTGTAAACCGAGTGGCTTTACATAAATAATGGGCTCTTAGACTGTATTTTCGGCAAAACTGTTTACTGAAATAAATTGCTAAAATGAAAAACACCTGACAAATTTATCTAACAAAAACATATTTGACCCTGTAATTTATCCCTGTGAAGGTAAAGCAAATACAGAAATTAAAGCACAATATAAAAAGCATATTTACTCCCTATGATACTGATTACAACTCTAAAATATTTTATAACTCAACAACTCAAAAGGTATGAAATTGATTTGCAACCGTTTAAATGCAGATTTTATGTCCATTGTTCCCAGTAATGCCACGGGACCAATGTTACTTGGTCAAAAGTGCTAGAGTGCCGTTAGAACTATTATCTTCAGATCAACTCTATCTTGCACTTCTTTTGTCCCTCTCCCCCGACTTTTCGGTACCCTTTTTGGCATGAAACCAGTGGCAAATGGTTTAATGATGCTACTCCAGTAAGACAGGATAAGGTTTATATATTTGATAAGGTTTATATATTGTTATATATTTATATATTGTTATATATATATATTTTTTTTTTATTATAATTATATTTTTTTCATCCGCTCTATGAATATCCTTAATACTGTCGTGAGCTTCAATAAATTTACCAAATTTAATATGCAATAACAGAACATTATATATATATATTATTTTGGGGGTGCGGGGGGGGGGGGGGGGCGTGGCCGAGTGGTTAACGTCTCTGACTTGAAATCACTTGCCCCTCACCGCTGTAGGTTCGATCCCTCTGGGGCCTAGGAATCTTTATGTGAGGAAGCTATCAAGCTGGCTTGCGGAACGTCGGTGCACGAAAATTGCCCGGAGGGGCACCTGCGGTCTTCCTCCACTAATGGAAGCTGGAAAGTCGCCATATGACCTTAGCTGTTGGTGCGACTATAAAATCCAATTCAATTAACATTTCTTTCAATTTTTATTTTAGAATAATGTTAGGCTATGTCCCAGAAATCGACATCAACACTTTGACACTATCGCAACATTCTGACGCGATAGCCTTGCGCTTGCAATGCCACCCTATATAATGCGATACTTATGTTAGGCTATTCCAGACAAATGGAAATAAACACCTCAAGTTCTTACTCAAATATTATGCCTACCTCTCGTACATTATTTAAACAAGTGTTACTATAATATTTTTTTAGGACTGAAGCTAAGTTAGATCGCCGCCTTGACAAGGTCATCCAACATCCAGCATGTCCCGCCCGCTTTATCAACGATAAAACAAACACATTTAGTAGTTTACAAATGCATATACAACGTTATTTTATTTACTTTTTATTCGAATAATTATAACAGTCATCTAAATGTGTATATACGACAAGACCAAATGATGTAAAAGAAATTGATGTGCCCATCGACACACACATTCAAAAACACTTGATGCGTATTAACAATTGGTTTCGAGATAGCATTTAAATACCGTGATTTCCAATTGTAACATTGTACCGCTAACTTGGAAAGAATTATGTTAGGCTAAGTCCCAACAATTGTCATCCACACTTTTCTTTAATACAATATTATTGTAGACAATATTGTCGACTTGTGTTCGATACAGAAATGACAAAATAATAAGCTGGAATCAACTTTCTTTTAAAAGCAATAGCACATACAGTGTCGTACTTCTGTTAGGCTATGACAGAAGAATCGAAATGAACACTTCCGTTTCAAAACTGTTATTATACATTTAAATACCTGTCGTATATTATTTAAACATAATGTTACACTTACTTATAATTTTTCTTTGTCTATATAAGTTCACAGCCTTGGCAAACGTCATCTCCCATCCTGCACGACTCCAAATTCCAACCAATAACCAATTCCAATCAATAACCAGAGTTGTCATTCCTTTTGCATTCGCCGATTAATGTCAACATCGTAGCACAATACGTCCGTTGCAAACATAAGCAGGGTATACCGACATGTAACGTTCATAATAACCTCTGATTTCCACCCCCTGAAATAATTAGTATTTGTTCCCTAGTAGAACAAATCCCATTATTTTCATGTCCCTATTGCTCTGCCTCTATGAGATACTCGGCCTTGATGTCATGCCTTGGGTCGCCCGGGGGAGTAGTATATATATGAGGGGCACCAGAGCAGTTTTCCCATCGGCGGGAACGAGAAAAACTAGTGAAATATGCCAGGGGGGACTCAGGCGTAACTCCCATTTATATCACCAAGATCTAAATGTAAGTCACGCCTAAATCAACCCCGACATAATTCATTAGTTTTCTCAAGCACCCCGCGCTTGAAAACTCCGCTGATACTCTCAGTATCTATACTACTAATCAATCCGGTTTGCTATTTTAATATCATAACATTTGCAACTCGTTAACATAACATTTGCAACTCATTAAGCAAAGTCAAACGGAACCGGGCAGTAGTCTTCATCATCGCTCTGCATATCATTTTTTACCATGGAGTATTTTATTTTCCTGCACTTTGCTATTTTGTATTTCAGTTCAAGAAGCTCTTCTCTGTTTCCGGCCAGCTCACGTTCATAATTATTCATTTCAACCAGCAATCTTTTTCGCTTATTGACTTTGCTCTTTTTGGTGTCCATAAAATCATCATATTCTACTTGGAGTTGCTTACCTCTCATCAATTCTCTTCTATATTTATCTTTTAAATTGTTAAGTTTTCTGCAAACCTTTTCTAATCTTTCTTGTTCCATTATATAATAATACTATATATAATTATTTTTAAACCCCCTATTTAATTTGTTTAATATCCTTGAATGCTACTCAACTATTACAATTAACATCTATCATACTCTGTTTTACTTGTATGCTAACGTATCTTGTCCGTTATCTAGTATGAACCGTTTATCATCATAAGCTGATAAACTTTTTTTATTTATTGCATAGCTGCTTATGTTATGCTTTTGTGATCTAATAACTTTCATCTCATGATGAGCTTCTGTTGCCGTAAACAAAATCTTTTTGTAATCGTCATGTGCTATCTGTTTTTTAACAACACACTTTTTAACGCCCCTACATTTCTTTGCGCTAACCTCATTATCTAGCACATACGAATCTAGTTTACTTCGCAACCCAACAAATTCAACAATGGGTATTCCACAAGTTATTATCATTAAATGAAACTGACTTTTCGGATCATAATCACAATTATCAAACAGTTCTTTATCCTTGTAAAAGTCTGCATACACATCTTTTGTTTCTATTTTATAACACAAGGAATCGGTATCAGTAAATAATAACTTAGCTTTTCTATCATATTTGTTTTTGATATAGTTGTAATGAAAATCATACATCAAATATTTTGACAAGTCTAAAATACACATGCCAACATAACAAGGACGATTTAAAACTAATCGTTCTTTTATTCTGTTTATGGCAAATAAATTTTCATTAAACATTTTACAAGAAATAAATGAAGGTCTTGCTGCATATTTTAAGAGAACTTCCTCGTCGTGAGTCAATTTAACATTAATTCTTTTTCTCAAATTTTCCATAGTTTTACCATAAACTGAATTGTTCATCAGTTTTAAGAAATCCTTTTCAAAAGCATTTTTACCAGCTGTTCTCTTGGCAGTATTAAAGTCTATGTATGTTTTCAACCACTTTGATTCGTCGAACTGCAGTATTCGATGTATTTTTGTTACCTTCAATCCAAGCTTTTTAAACAATTCTAAGTTTCTAAAATGCACGACATACTTTTCTTTATTTTTCAACGTCGTAACAAGTTTATTAACATTAC
Organism: Cyrtodaria siliqua; assembly: GCA_037043455.1. Lineage (NCBI taxonomy): Eukaryota > Metazoa > Mollusca > Bivalvia > Adapedonta > Hiatellidae > Cyrtodaria > Cyrtodaria siliqua. The sequence goes on from JAWPHD010002996.1 coordinate 42,572, forward strand.
AATGTCCTAAATTAAACTTTTGTTTTAAATTTTTGCAATAGTCTGACAACCACTCATCTTTGATATTTAAACTTTCCGGGGCGAAAGGATAATCATTATGCAAGTCATGCAGTTTCTCAGGATACTTGATATCACACTCAACAATGTAATTTGATTTTCCTTTTTCAAACTTATCAACCCACTTGAAGTTGCCAGTAGGTAACGGCTGACACATGGCCCACCCGTACAAGTTATTAGCATCGAGATATATTATGTACTTGCTTTCTTTTTTCTTGTCATAGTTTTTCATATATTTATTGTTAGCCTGTGAAAATCTGTTTGCAATATAACTCGTGCCGCCTCTTAATCGTTTTTCCACAAACAAATATTGGTTATTAAATCAAGTTGGATACCAGTCATCTTGAGACATGCATCCCAGGCTAAACCAGGACTACTGAAGTAATGACAAGGATCTAATTTGTAATACTCAATGCACATTTTTCTAAAGTTTTCAAAAACATCTGTCAGCAACAGCACATCAGTCTTAAGATACAAATAATGATATTCTCCCATATTTTTAATCTTAAATGTTTTCCATATTGTTTTAGCATGATCATAATCTGCATCTGAAATATGCTCATCATTTAATTGAGAATAAAAGCAATCTTTGTCAGGTAACTTAGTATCCTTGAAGCGTTCAAAACTGTTCATGTAAACATAAGGATAAACGCCTTTTCGTTTTATTAATTCAAGCTTGTCGCCAGAGTATTCCTGAAAGGTGTATTGAAACGAAGGGATGTTTTTTACTAAATTTTCTAATGATTGAGACATAAACTGAAAACTGTCAATAAACACCAAACTTTGTCCTAACATAAAAGCCATGTACTTTTCCATGTTATTCGGTATAACATTTATGTTTCGTTTAAACTTCCCGATGTGCTGCATTATGAAGTGAGAGTCATATCCTCTCAAGTTATGAAACACAACAGGTATTTTTCTAATCAACCTGAAATCAATATTACATATGTCGTGAGCGCTTCCCCTATACTTCCCAGTTATATGGCAATGGTCCCTGACTTTTCTGATGGAGTTTTTGCATGCCACTATATAACCCGCGTCACATTTTTTGAGAGTTGTTGCAAAACCATTACCACAAATATGACATGATTTAGATTTTTGGAATCCAGCTTCTTCTTCCTGTGACATTACTAGATCTTTTTTAAAGTTTGCATTCATAGTTTTCTTGCACCACTTTTCTTCTTCTATCATTTTTTCCAAAAACTTTTAAACAGCATTTGGTCCTCTATATGTCACAACTAGTTTTGAATATTGATCATCATAACAACAAACAACCTTATACCGTTTATGTTTACAAACAGGTTTATGTTTTTCCAGAACTCTTTCTGATGTAAAGCATTGTAGACATGTTTTACAAAACCATTTTCTTTCCTTGCGTGCTGTTTAATTATACATCAAACTGTTAAAATCTTTTATCCACACGTAATGATTTTTTTCTTCTTTGGTGATTAAAAGCATATCACATGTTTTTTCTGCTTTATTTTTTGATATGTGCAAAGGGTATGCTTGATTATCTTCATACCCAAATATGTTAAAACAAATGTTGTTTTGTTTTTCTATTTTTGGGATTTGTTTGATAGTAACAGGAAAAGTAATTCCTTTGTAATCAAGATCACCAATATGATTTTTGTACTTTGTTATTCTTTGAAGATCTTTTTTAACAGGAAATGTATAAGCCAAATGGCACCATCTAAAGCATTCGTTATCTTTTTCATTTTTTATATTTATTAATCCTTTTTTAGCATTAGCAAGTTCTTTTGGTAAATCCAAAAAAGAGCCACCCCGTTAAGGCTTATACTTTATTCGATTTATTTAATGTGTATCTAGTGATTCAATTACCCAACCACTTCCCAACTGAATCCAATTACCAATTATATTTATAATTTCTTCCTGTGCTTTGTCTAATGCTTCTGATATTTAATTTTTGTTTAATATTATTACAGCCTTCGAGGCAAAGTAAGCTGTTTTGTATACAAAATCAAAACCTCCTCTATCATCCGATACTTGTTTTTTAAAAGTAAGTTTTACATCAATGCTCAATTTAAATCCACCTGTTTTTCTTAGTTCTTGTTTAAGAAAGTTCACAACTCTTGATTGTGTTTTTTGTAGTTGTCTGAGCGGATCATTACTGACAACATTTACTTTAAAAACCTTGCTATACTGTTTTGGGGATGTTTTAATTTCTCGGATACTCATTATATAATATTACATGAGATTATTTCTTTAAGCCCCTATTAATTAATTAATTAATTAATTATATAACATTCTTTTATTTAATATTTTCATCCTCGTCGGCGTCCTCATCGATATCCCCGTCGACGTCCTCGTCGGTGTCCTCATCGATATCCTCGTCGGTGTTCTCATCGATATCCTCGTCGGCGTCCTCATCGACATCCTCATCGGTATCCTCATCGGTAGCCTCATAAACATGTTCATTGGTGTCTTCGTTAGTAACCTCATCTAAGAGAGCATCTATTTTATTATCCAGAAGAATGTCTAAGTATCTTTGAAAGCATTTTTCCTCGAGGACTCTATTATCTATCATCTGACTTATTTTTACATGATATTTGCAGTATCTATCAAAATCAACAGTTTCAAGATCACCTTCAGCTGCCAGTGATTTTATTTTTATCCTGTATTTGCAATAGTTAATAAACTCGTCTTTATCAAAAACTTCTGCATCAATCATTTCTTTTAAACTTTCAACAAACGTTTCAAAGTCTTCATAACATCCGATATCAGTATTAATCACATGAGGTTTTTCAAGATTGCGGATTAGATTATCTCTGAACAACTTAACATTTTCAGACATTACTTTTAATTGTGTTTCATTAAAAATCTTAATTTCTTTTTCTGCTAGATCTGTGAAAAGCTTTACAGCATCATTGCACTCAATCTCAGTTTTTATTACCCAATCTTTTTTAAAAGCTGCAATATCATCTAACAATCGTTGCATGTGAACTGTCTCAAACTCTTTGATAAGTTCATTTGTCTTGGTTAAAAGAGCCTGCTCGTAAGCAGCTACTTTCTCATAAACCTTCTGTTCCTCTTCAAAATGTTTTCTTTCTTCTTCCGCATAACTGTAAATACTCATATATTAAAGATTATATTATTTTAATCAACCATACCCAATAATTTCAATTCCTTTGTTAAGTAAAACATCATAGTAGGCAATAAACAGAAACTTCGTATAATTTTGGTTGGCAACTGGTTGCCTATGAAATTTGTTTTTTACAAAAAGCACGCAGTTTGTTTATATCTCCTTTTTTTATTTTCCATGACAGTTTTAGTTGTTTTACCATTGTTATGATTATTTCTGTCAAATCTTGAAAGTTTGAAAAAATTATTAACTCTTCGTCATGTTTACTCATATCTTCAAAATCAATAGTTTTTGCATGTTCCGTTTGATCTTTCTTAAAGTTTTTGATTTTCTTTTCTATACGTTCCATTTATATAATTACATAAGATAATATTTCTTTAAGCCTATATTTTAAAAATATAATTCTATATTATAATATAATGAATTGCAAATATTGTGAAAGAGTTTTAGATATTATTGATCCCCCTGGGACGTGCCTTGATTGCATCTTATTTTACGCAACTAATACAAAGAAGCTTTGTAAATATTGTACCAGAGCCAAGCTGTGTTACAAGTGTACGCATGTGTGAATTGTAATGATACTTGCGAAGTTTTCGATAACGAGCGTGTTTGCCTTAATTGTGGCACTCACAACGGCTACAATCTTATTGCAGGTTACAATTACAGCCGAAAGAAAACTATTTACCACAGAAAGTACCATTTAGATAAACACTTCGCAGAATATGATTTGTCTTCTGTAAACAGGCAAAGATTTGAAGATTTGTTTTACAAAATTGTAAAGATTTTGGATCAAATAGAGGGCCGAAAAAGATCAATCAAATTTGAATACATTTTTCCGAAAATATTTAAAATATTAAAAATAGAAAAAGAAACAAAACTGATTAAAACAAAATCAACCAGAGAAAAGTACGATAGGATATGGAAACAAGTCAGGCAAGAATTACGACTGGATGCCGTTTTGCTCCCGCGGGGCATCTCTGCTAGCTTAATTTCCATTAAGCTTGAATCTTTTCATATACATTTCCAGAGGTTCCGTGAAGTTATCATTCTTTTGAATCTCTAATATTTTATTAAAGACAATCCTAATTATCTCCTCATCATTTTCTAGTCCTGTTGTTGTTTGGACATATGATAGAAGTTGTTTGAAACTCCTATGATGTGTTTTTAACAAAGTCTTTTTTTCTGCTATTCTTGTTTGGCTTGCAAAAACAGCAACTACTGGAGGAACTGCACCAACCGCAGCCACGAGAACAGGAATTGCCGGAACCAATGCCAATACAGCAGTACAACCAATTATTCCACTGGTAATCTGTAATGTTGTGTTTATAATACCGCACACTTTATAACTGCGTCTGTATGCAGCCACAAGTCGTGTCAAGTGATAAATTAATTCTTCTTTGTTAGTAATTTGTGCCATGTATAATTACAGTTAGACAATAATTTAATTAAGATATTTAGAAAATAGTTGCTCTTGTTCTTTGGATGATATTTTACCTATTTTTAATAATTCATCGATTATGCTAATACCTTTATTTATTATCTGTGGACTATTATTTCCTGATTCAATACTTCCACATACTAACTCCAGAGCACTAACCAAATCATTAGGACTATTGTAATATTCAACATCAAACTAAAAGCATTCTGAGACAGCTTTGAATACGTTTTTTTATTATTGTAACGCTTTGTTATCAAGTCTATAAAATCATCGTCTACTTTTAGATCTAGCGCAACTGCTTCTCCTTGTTTGGCAATAAGTTTGTGATGGCCAATAAGATTAGGTAAATCAATTTGTAACATTCCATAGTGACCGTCTTTGTCGACTTTGTAGGAATTTCTTTTTTGTTGCATCCCTTTGCCAGTCTTTTGTACAGTTTCACTAGCTGCTTGAATTCGCCCAGGTAACCTCTCTATGTAAAAATCCAGAGCTTCCAGTTCGCCTATAATTTATTATATTCTTTTGCGAGTGTAGCCCTTTTTGCTTACGAAGCTCGGGGTTATTTATTAATTCTGAATATTTAGATTGAGTCGCACTGGTTATCGCACTATCGTAACCCTCTTGGACGTTTTTTATGCCGAGGTTGTTTCTTCTTGTTTTTATACCATTTATCCTGGGAATCATTTTATTATGTATCTCTGTGGCCTCCGTAACATATTTATCATAATCAGCGTTTCCTTCCATAATACCTGGTATTTGAGTTGGGAGCGGCAAGCCATACTTACCAAGTATGACTTTATCCATACCGGCATCCAAGTCAATATCATACACCGGTTTGGGTTCCTTAGGCCTCGCAGCAGGTTCTTCTTCCAATTCTTCTTCTTCTTCTTCATCCCCGGGATCAAATAATTCTCCCGCGGGTTCGGCAGCTTTTGGCCTAGGCGAAGGATACACGGTTGGCCTGATAGGTCCACGCTCAATGCCACGATCAGGCGGGGCAACTAATTGTGGTCGTATTGCCTCGGGAAGAATAGCCAACTGTTGACGTATTTCCGGAAGGGTAATCAAATGTTCAGCTAGCCGTTTTGTTTGCTCTGTAATTTCACCAGTCACAGGTTTAAATACTTCTGTATATAAATCACGACTAGCTCCTTTTTCGAGTCTTTTGCGGGTAACTCTATTCTCGAATTATTTAACAAGCTCACTCGCTTTTCGCTTTTTATCTGCTAATTCTTTCCATTTTAACAAAGACATGTAATAATATAAGTTAAATTAAAATAAGATAAATTAAGATAAGTTAAGACGAGTATTATCCAGGCATTAGTATAATGCAAATTCCGAACTATGATATGAAAACAGAAAACGGTAATTTTAAACAACTATGGACCTTTATGCCAGACTTTTGTTTCAGAATGTTAATTTGCGGTAATTCAGGTTCTGGCAAGACAAACACGTTAGTTCACATGTTGCTGAAACCTTTGGTTTACTACGACAAGATTTATTTGTTTGCTAAAAACTTGGAGCAGTCTAAGTATCAGGTTTTGTCACAAAAACTTGAAAAGAGAGCAAAAAATAATAAAATTTCGGTTGAAGATATATTAGAATGTTCAAATGATGAAGTTATCCCTGTGAATACTTTAGATTCAGATAACCAGAAGATAGTCATTTTCGACGATTATGTTTGTGTACGCAATCAAAACGATATTATTACTTATTTCATCCAGGGAAGACACAAAAATTGTTGTGTAATTTATTTATCTCAATCTTATTACAAAACTCCCAAAGACATTCGTTTGAACTGTTCTCATTACATCTTCTTTGCAACTCCGGTTAATCACGAGCTTGGTATGCTTTCCAAAGAACAAGATGTCAGCAAAGAGCAGTACAGAAAAGCGACTGACAAGCAGTATGACTTTCTGTATCTTGATCGCCCGAGGTAGTTGATCAAAAGAAACTTCACTGGTGAAATTTAATGTAATATACACTCAAGAGATATGAAAACGCAACACGGGAATTTCCGCTATATATTGTATGATAATATTTAATGATCTTGGCGAGGAAGTTGCTACTGGCAGTGTTAATATTACAAACTTTGGTATTGTGCTGTCTGAGTATGTAAAACAAAAACATTTGGTTAATTATTTTCACAAGGGTAAAAACCAGGAAAATGTTTTGAGAAGTGATCTTGACATGAATAATAATAAAATCACCAATGTTGGCAATCCGACAAAAGCAGATGATGCAGTAACCAGGCAATGTGCTCAAAGAAGAATAGCAAAGATCATACGCGATTTAAGTATTGATAAAATTCCAGACATGATAAAAAAATTGACAACAGGTGTTGAAGAAAAACTAAGTCTGATACAAACAAAGTTACAAGCAAACCGCGAGAAAATGCTTGAAATTCAAAACGGATTGAAAAATGAAATAAAACTTTTGAGTGATGCTTTGTTAGAAAAGAAAGAAGATGTATTGGAAGAGAGTGAAAAGTTCAAGAAATTAAGTGAACAAATAAGAATTGGTGTTCAAAATATTAATACACGAATCGAGGGAATCAACAAACAAATGGTTGTTAACAATGAACTAGAAACTGCTATTGCTGATGCTTCAAAACAAATGAGAACTGCTTTTACTACTGAAATAACTCAAATTAAAATATTTAGGCGCATTAGCTGGTTTGTTAACTAAAACAATATTATTTGGAAATGGGATGGTAACTATTCCTAGTGGCAAAAAGCAAGCACTTCTCGGATCAAATAAATTAACACTTGCGCAAAGAAACAAGATGATAAAGTCTAAAGGTTGTTGTCCTATTAAACTGACAAAGCAGCAACAACAAGATGGAGGATTTCTTGGAATGCCTGCATCACTAGGAATTCCATTGATTGGATCTCTTATTAGTGGTTTAACCGGAAAAGGCTTGCAAGTAGGTGGAAAAGGAAAAGGACTGAGAGTTGATCGCGGAAAAGGTTTGCAAGTAGACTCGCAAATTAGACCATACAGAAGTATCCCATTCATAAAAAAAAGTTATTCTTCAAAAACGAGCCTATCTCTAACTTAGACATAATAAAGTGGATTAAGCGGTTAGGTATACAGAAATTCAGGGGAGTGTTTAGCAAGAACAAATTACCGGCAAAACAAAATAAACAAGAATGTGGTATTATTAATCTTGATGATTATATTGGACCTGGTACACACTGGACTTGTTACTATGATAATTATTACTTCGATCCGTTCGGCCTGAGCCCGCCAAAAGAAGTTTTAGCGTACATACCCAATATAAAATACAATACCATTCAATATCAAGATAAAACAAGTGTCTTGTGCGGATATTTCTGTTTGTACTTTGTCAAAAAGTTGCAAGAAGGAAATAGTGTGTACGGTATTCTTTACAAATTATTAAAACCATACAAACCAACAGAAAATGAAAACATTATAAAATCATATTTTGTAAATGAAGTTTAATCTAATCATATTATATATGAGTTATTGCATCAAAGAAAAAAAGGTTACTGAAAATGTTGATCCTAAGTATGTTTTAGCAAAAAATGTTAAGAGCAACTTGTGCATCTTGTGGTATTACTAAAACAAAGTTGGTTAAAAACACAGAAGGTGGAAATATTGATATTCATAAAGCTTTGCTCCCTTTGCTGCCCAAAAAAGGGCTAACACTTCCTGGTTATAAATATTGCGGTCCGGGTAATCCGCTTGATAGCTGAGAGCCGGTAAATGAGTTAGATGCTGTTTGCAAAGATCATGATATTTGTTATGATGAAAATCCTAGTAATAAATCAATGTGCGATACAAACATGCTTACTGGTTTAAAATCTAGTAAGTCTAAAACTATTGGAGAAAAGATTGCTAAGAATTTGATAGTCAAGCCTGTAATTAGTGCAAAATATAAACTAGGACTTGGAGAGCCAAAAAACGAGAAAAGGCGTTGAAATGGACTGACAAGTTAGCAGATGAATTTCATAAGCCTATACGAAGAAAGTTCACTCAACGCCGTGTGATTGTTAATGAAATTGATAAAATATGGTCTGCTGACTTGGTTGACATGCAATCGTTTTCAAAGTATAATAAAGGTACTAAATACTTGCTTACTGTTATTGATTTATTTAGTAAATTTGCTTGGGCTGTACCCGTTCCAAATAAAACTGGTACGGAAATTACCAAAGCGTTTAAACAGATAATCAGCACAGGAAGACAGTGTAAATTGTTGTGGGTTGATCAAGGTGTGGAATTTTACAACAAGACGTTTAAGCAATTTCTTGATGATAATAATATCAAAATGTATCACACTTTTAATTTCGGAAAAGCTGTAGTAACTGAGCGATTTAACAGAACATTAAAAGAGAGGATGTGGAAATATTTCACAGCAAACAATACAAACACATATTTAGACGTGTAACAAGAAATGGTTGATAAGTATAATAATACAAAACATCGGAGTATTAAAATGACGCCGATTGAGGCTAGTGATGAGAAAAATAAAGGAACGGTATATTTAAACTTGTATGGAAAAATGAGAAGTAATCAAATTAAGCCAAAGTTTAAAATAGGGGATAATGTTAAAATCAGCAAATATAAAAGAACGTTTGAGAAAGGTTATACCCCAAATTGGACCGATGAAATATTTGTTGTTGATGAAATTCAAAACACAAATCCTGTGACATACAAAATAAAAGATTTGAACAACGAAAACATTGATGGAAGCTTTTACGAATTAGAAATGATAAAAGCTGACCAAGAAGTATTCAGGATTGAAAAAGTAATACGACGTGATTACAAAAAGAAACAAGCGTTGATTAAATGGAAGGGTTACAATGAAGATTTCAATAGTTGGGTTCCGTTCAAGGATATTGAAAATATTAAATAATATCTTGAACTGAAATACAAAATAGCAAAGTGCAGAAAAATGATGAAGACTACTGCCCGGTTCCGTCTGACTTTGCTTAATGAGTTGCAAATGTTATGTTAACGAGTTGCAAATGTTATGTTATTAAAATAGCAAACCGGATTGATTAGTAGTATAGATACTGAGAGTATCAGCGGAGTTTTCCAGCGCGGGGTGCTTGAGAAAACTAATGAAATATGTCGGGGTTGATTTAGGCGTTACTTACATTTAGATCTTGGTGATATAAATGGGAGTTACGCCTGATTCTCCCCTGGCATATTTCACTAGTTTTTCTCGTTCCCCGCGATGGGAAATTTGCGCTGGTACCCCTCATATCTATACTACTCGGGGGGTTACACATGGGGTATTTTAAGTTGAAATGCTCTGTCATGATTGTATAGCGTGTTGTATTGTTAAATATTTATCTTGTCTTCCGTGACATATTCAGTATTGGGTATATAGCAGTTGATTATAACCACATTGTGCGTGGAGCCAGATATTTTTACCGAATTATATTCTATGTTTTCTAATGATTTTCTTTTGATTTTTATGAATTTAATCCAGTCCCTAACATAAGTGGCTACACCCCTCCCCCGCACCCCCCCCCCCCCCACCCACTCCCCCAAACCATCCCTTTGTAGGTCCGGGCCTCTGCGTGTTTAACTTCTTTGTTTTTAGAGTAGGTTTCCTGTATGCATATTACATCTGGTTTGGGATTGATATTTTCTAATACCTGTTGGAGTTCTGTTTCTCTATGCGAATTCTTCCCCGTTAAGCCCCTGGCGTTCCATCATGACATGACTACTAGGTTTTGTTTCTTGAAATTCAACTTAATATTCTTGGGGTTGTACGTAACGTAGCAATACTGATTGGGGCTACATTTGGGGTACTTAATCTCCTTGTTTAATATCGGGTCTAGGTGACTGGTCATTGTTGGGGTGGGGTTGGGGGTGGGGGTCTTCTGCTTACTGGGTATATACTATGCGGCTCGTATCTCAGCCCGTATGTATTGTATGGGAAGTTACCCCATCGGGGTGGTGGGGTTGGGGATCCTCTATTCCCTATGAAGTTTCTACAATGATAATATACTGGCTTGTGACGGGGTATGTTATCCCAGTGGGGTATAGGAGGGAGGGCCTCTCCATTTCTCATTTGCTTTCTCCGTAGCCCGTTACATATGGTGTTAGGGGCGGGGTTACTTGGTGCTACGGTCTAGGTGTGCATTTCTGTCTCTATTGTTTTCGTTATATTGCGTTCTAGGGTCTACTTGTCTACTTGGGCCCCGTCTTTTGGGATGATTTTGTTTACTATAGAACGCACTTTCTTTGTTATTTCTTCTGTTTTTATATCAGAAGATTGCCCTGAGGAGTTTAACTTAGGCCTAGTCTATACGCATTCTGTCCTAGATCTTGGTGCATGTGGCTTGTTGGGTGTCACTGCGTTATGTGTTGATGGTGGTGTTGGTGGTGTTTGACCTAAAGGTTTGTGCTGGGTGCACTGTGTTTGCTGTATAATTGCGTTTCTGATGTTGATTGACTGTAGATATTGCTGGTATTTCGGACAGCTTTTGTAGGCATCGTTGTGGTTCTGTTTGCAGTTAGCGCATTTTTTGCGATGTCTTTGTGTACATTCTGCGCCTATATTCACTTCTGCACAGTGCGGACATGAAGGTTTGTTATTGCATTTTATCGTACTGTGTCCAAACATTTGAAAATGGTTGCATCTTATTGTGGCTAGCAAAGCCGGGGCTACTGTGACATTAACCCCTGTTGGTGTTTTTATTGATGTTGGTATGGTTGATGTGTCCAAAGTGACTATAAATGTTGCTGAGAGCTGTGTTTTAGTGTTTGAGTGTTTGTTTGCAATTTATGCGCCTGTTACGTGGTTGAGTTTTGCGTCCAGGTATGCTTTCAGTTGTTCCTCGGCCATAAGTTTTGCGACATTAATGTGTACTACTCCCTTGCTATAGGCGTTTTGCGGTTTGGTGTTGCTATGGGGATTGGCTGGGACTATTTTATAATCCATCCTATCATTTATACTGTTTTGCTATTTCTATCCTATCTTCTACAATCTTAAAGTATTTTTTTTTACCTTGACCTACATTTATCTGCTTACAAAAGTCCCCACCTACGTGTTTTACAAATGCCGATACCACCTTATTGTAGTTTTGGACCGGGAATGGTCCGCTTACCGTGCATAGGGTCAATAACACCGTTATCAGCCTAGTTGCCTTATACGGTGGTGCCGCCTTGTTCGGGCCCTGCATGCTTCCCAACTATGTGCCAGGGTTCGCTATTCTTTGTGGGCGTGCCTACCCTATCCTACACTGTGGTTTCTGTCTTAATTTCCTCTACTATTCCCTCTTCCGGTGTCTCTACTACATTACTATCTGTACTGCTGGTGGAACTGCCTATGGGCCCTACCCGGTGTTCTGGTTTCCCTCCTTCTTCTTTTAATCCTATCTTTTCTACGTTACTCTCCACTAAACTGTCCCTATAGCTTTTAATCAGCTTGTTGGTACCCTGCATGGTGGGGGAGCACGTGGAGCAACGTGTTATTGAATTGTCCAACACTGATTTGCCACTTGCATAGCTCGAGCTACTACGAGCTACTACACGTACTACAGTCGCTCTAGCTCTCACTTCCTGCCTCGCTACCGCGGCCGCTACTACTACTACTACTACTGCTACACGTGTTGTTTATGGTACAGTCTAGCTTTAGTTAGTGTTTTCACTATCTTCTGTCATTCTGCTGGCAAACAGGTCCCTAGAACTATCATCCATGGTGAACTACGTACTACTCAATATATGTCTAATTATTGTATTAGCTTGTATTAACTACAAGCTGTATTAACTACTCCTGTGTCTAAGGTGGAAGAACGGACGTGGGTTAGACTTTATTTCTATCAAAAATATCTATCACAATTAACTTAGTTTTGTTTAATAATTATTGCAGAAATGTATTCATTTTACAAGATTGACAAAGAGCAAAAAGCATGTGCTCCATATCCGGTCCATGAGCTGGCACAATTGAAAAAGTAAAGTAGGTCAAGAGATTAGTCACCAAGTAGGTTACAGTTATGAATATTGTTAATAGTTTTAGTTTTTATATGTCTGTGTCTATCAAAAAATGCCTATTACACGCAACTTGTTTTGTTAAATAATTTGGCAAAAACATATTACTAAGTTTTACAAGACTGATAAAAAAAACGGGCATGTGCTCTATATCCGGTCCGTGCGCTGGCACAATTGAAAAAGTAAACTAGGTCAATAATATGGTCACTAAGTAGGTCACAGTTTAAGTTATTATTTGTTATGAATAATGTGCCAATTCAATTAAAGTTATCATGTATGCTCGCCCTATGGCAATAGGCCTTTTGACGAGCTTTTTTCAATAGTAAAGAAGAGTATGATAATGGACCTTTGGAAACGGCCGAAAACGACACATACGAAATATTGCAGTCTCGGTTTGATTGAGACTGTTCATGAGCGGTAGTGAAATATGCTAGCTACCGCTCACGCCATCTAGCCCCGGGTTGAGCAGAACTCAATACTAATAAAATCAATAGTACAAAATTTTAACCATCCCGAAGATTGCATGCATATGGCGGTGGTTTATTTTGATATAACTATATAAATATAGACATATCGTTATTAAGGGGTGTGGGTGGGTGGGGTGGGGGCGGAGTCTTCTCAATAATTTCAAGAACAAGGCAGACACCAGCAATGGTCGGCAGAGATTTATCCGTGAATTCAGAAAGTGATTGCATAAATGCAGAAGATTAATTTCCCTATGGTGTTTGAACTTCAATTAAATTAATGTAGGTTCGGAGGTTTTATGTGGCTCTCCAGGAGGTTAGACTAAGATATTAACTAATTTATATTTGTATATGTACAGTATCCGTACCGTGTCTTTTTATTGCTCTTGTTGGCCTAGAATACATATAACTTGAGATTAAAAAATACAAAAAAATAATAAAAATATTCCAATGTGTTTGGTCGAGTGCTCACCCATAGCACCACAAGCCCTTTAGTAAAACTAAGGGATTGGTCTTTGGAGGAGCATCCGTTCGCCTACTAGCGCATAAAGCTAATACTGGATACGAGAAATGATCGGAGGGAGGTACAGATATTATGGGAAGTGATCAGCTATAGTTCTGAACGAAACATAAATTACTATCAATTAATTAAAAAGTTAAGTCTCCACAAATCCTTATAAAATAAGTGCATATGAAGGGAAAGTGTTTGTACATCTAGAATGTAAGTAGACGTATTTATTTATCCTAGCCATGTTGCTACTAGGCATTTTGACGAGCGTTCCAATAGAAAATTAAGTCTGCAGTATGTCGATTCATCAATCAGATCCAATGGAGATTACAAGATGCAGAAGAAGAGTTGAGTTTGTGGCAGGTGTGTGAAGAAATCCATCGTTGATAGTAAGTAAAAGGGTTTGTTTACACTCGCCATTGGCAACTAGGTCTTTTGGCGAGCATTTCAACAGAAACTAAATATAATAAAAAATAGTGGTTTAATTAATATTTACTATGCGTATCAATATCGCACGGATTTTAAAAATAGTCTAGCTTAATATGTACATATATACATAATCCTTGTTGTGCCTGCTTCATGCTCCCTTCCATAAGGAATGGACTCTTTTAATTATAAGCATATAATGTTAAAAACCGATAAGAAATCCCAGTGTTGTTAGTAAGACATCACACCAAATCTCTCAGAACAAAACGGGACAAAAAGAAGTGTGCGCACATGAGAGCAAAACTGGCCCTCCGCCAAAGCCGCGGGGAGGCCTCACCGGGAAGGGCATGAAGCAGAGGTATACATAGAATACATGTTAAGGTATGAAAGCACTAATTATTTTCCCCATAGACACCAATGTTAAAGTGTCACATATTAATGATTTGCTGCAAATTCAACTCAAGTATGGATAATGCAGCAGTGTAATGTTCATATAGAAAACTATTTTTCCACTTGAAAAATCACCAGAAAACGTGGGATCACAAGACATGTAAGAAAGTTCTTGTTTGTTTACTAAACAGGTCAAGGTACCAGCTGTTTTTATTGATCGACTGTTTTCATTGCTCACAAAGTGTAAGCATAGAGTCGAAATTTCGAAAATGTTCATCAGTGATCCAGTAAAACCTATTGATACGCTTCTTATTCATATAACCACAAAATCGAATAGAAATGAGCAGTTTTCCCCTACTTATAATGCCCATTTCCATCGAAAAAGGAGGGATTACTTTTTATTATAGGAACTACATTCGACTACCCCCCCCCCCCCCCACCCACTCCACCCCCCACCACACACACACACCACCCACTATCCCGATGTGTGCGTCAGATGAAACTAAAAATAGGATTTTCCCAGTTTTCGGTATAAAACCAATGTGTTATAAATGATAAGCATAGTTAGTCCAAACATAATGCCGAGCCAACGGGGGATTCTTCCCGGGGGCTCCTGCCATCCGTGCGATATTGGTAGAGGGACTATAAACCTTAGAAACAATCAGTCAATGATATTAAAGCATATTCCAGTTCAGACCATCGAACATGCAGGACGTGTTGCGGCCGTCAGGAACCAGGTGACCCCGCAGGGCCTGCAGCTGTCTGAAATCGAAACCTGAAGACTCTTCAGGAGGTTAGACTTGTACATATGTTTTTATCATGTTTTTATCGTGGCCCTATAGAGGGACGCTTATTATTTCTACTGGACTGGACGACGCTAATTCGACTGGATGTCATCCGTCACACCGAGTTCCAGGTGTGACGGTGGGGACCTATGACGAATGCAGCACCACCACGGGTGGACGGCCCATCGGCGTTGGATCAACCCTGCGAGATACTGGCTTGGGACTGTGGTAGCTACCATTTTCACCACGTGCAAATCTACCACCACGGACTCCACAATCAATCAATTAAAGTTTTTAGTTATGCTCGCCCTATGGCACTAGGCCTTTTGGCGAGCTTTTCATTAGAAGGTAAAAATGGAATGTTTATATAAATATAAACATGCTATTAGTAAGGGAGGGAATCATTTCAAGAATTGCAAACCAGGCAGACAACTGTGGCAGTCAGATGGGATTGGCCGTGAAATTCAGAAGGTATTTTAAGCTCAATTGCTACGGGAGATTATTTGCTCTATGTTGATTGGACTTCAAGTTTTTAAATTTTAGATCATTAGTTTCTTATGACTCTCCAGGAGGTTAGAATAAAATTATTTACTTATATATATTTATATATGTACATTATCCGTACTGTGTCCTTCCATTGCTCTTGTTGGTTTTAAGAACATATAATCAGAAATCAGAAATTAAAAAATAATCCTGATTGGATAAGACGACTTCGAGCCGGCAATCGGATTGGCCTAGTCACAATTCTGCAGGCAATCCGACTGGCCATAACCTTCCACAGCAGCTTTAATCTTCTTCGAGAAAAACTTAATCACCAACTGACAGGCTATCTACGTTGGACTTCTTCACTCCGAACAAAACTACTACTGCGATTCGACAGTAAACCACTTTCGACGAGGGATGCTAGCTTCTACACCCGGACTCTTCTGCATCCATAACCTTCTTCTGAAAAGCTCGCCAAAAGGCCCAGTGCCATAGGGCGAGGGTAAAGAAAAACTTTGACTGATTGATTGATAAGCATATATGAACTAAATAGGACAGTCAGGAAATTCTATATAGTCTGTAGTAGATTTAAGTCGTAGAAGATTAAAGTTGATCGGCCAATAGGATTACAGCAAAGTTGGTAAGTAGGTCAATCCTATTGCCGACCCACAAGTTGGTTAGTTTCTCTCCGCCAATCAGAAGTCTCCACGAGGCCTAGAAGTGTCCTAAGTAGGTCAATGCAGCTGCACGTTTCTGTTGGTGATGGCTCCACCGCCATGCACACCATCGTTCACTCTCGTTCCGACCATTGGAGCAGCAAGACGTGTCCATCTACAGCTCCATTGCCACCCCAATGTCAGCAACCCAGTCGATGTTGACACGTCCTGTGAGAGGATCAACAACAGTGCCCTTTATACAGGAGATGGGCTTTGTATCTGCTTGTACATAGTTTTAGATTGTTTTACGTTTTAACGTGGAACTAAACGGGGCCACTTAGTACAACTACTGATGGACTGTTGGGGCTGCGCTGATCACCACGGGCACCAAATGCTGGAATAACCCTGTGAGATGTACACCTGTCGTACGATGTACGGGACCCTGTGGGTTTTAAAATTACCATTATACGACGGTGTGGATACCGGAGGAGCCATTGTTAACAGATACGTGGGAAGCACGTGCAGCCGGATTAACCTACTTGGGACGCATTTGGCGCTACTAAACTCCTGATTGGCTGAGACGATTTCAAGCCGGCAATCGGATTGACCTAGTCACAATTCTGCAGGCAATCCGATTGGCCAAAATCTTCAATTTCTACAACAAATCTTCTTTGAGGAAAGTTAACCACCTACAGTAAACATCGCTGGATTTCTTCAGTCAACTCAACTGCTGCTATCTACGGTAAACTACTTTGGACGAGGGATACTGCCTTTCCTGGACCCATCTGCACTCCGTAATCTGCTATTGAAATGCTCGCCAAAAAGCATTATGCAACAAGGCAAGAAAAACTTTTCGATCGAACACCGTCGTATTGATGGTACATTTAGAACCCTCTGGTTGCCCTACATCATACGACAGGTGTAAATCTCGCAGGGTTAATCCAACGCAGATGTTCTAGTGTGAGGTGTTGCGATCCATCGTAATCTGCCTCTTGTCATCATATGCGCGGACTCGCAGTGACAAGGGGAGTAGTATAATAAGTGGGGGTATAGGGCCAGTTTTCCCTCGCGGGGAACGAGAAAACCTAATGAAATATGCCAGTGGAGACTCAGGCGTAACTCTCATTTACACACCAAGATCCAAATGTAAGTCACGCCTAAATCAACACCAACATATTTCACTAGTTTTCTCAAGCACCCCGCTAAGGGAAACTCGCCCTATACACCCACTTATTATACTACTAATCAATCCGGTTTGCTATTTTAATAACATAACATTTGCAACTCATTAAGCAAAGTCAGGGAACCGGGCAATAGTCTTCATCATCGCTCTGCATATCATTTTTTCCGAGGTTGCCTCAGCATTTCATTTTTTCTTTAGATTACCATGTCACGTGACCGTTTATAATATTAAAACGTAATCGTACGAAACTTCGAGGGCCGAATCAACCAATCGTTGAAGGTCAGTTATTTATATCAACCAATCGGTGAAGGTTTTGCCTACCTGTCAGGTATATAAGGCAGTGAAATACTTCAGTCTAGTATCACTCTTAACACGGTGACATACCCTTTTTGGGAATAGAGACCTGAAAGAGTGAAAGTTAAAAGCGATACTTTGTATTATGCTTGCAATAAGGAGAGCGCAATTTTATTTTATGACTACTTTCGCCGAATCTACTTTCGGCGAAGTTTTTCAATAACATTTGCAACTCATTAAGCAAAGTCAGACGGAACCGGTCAGTAGTCTTCATCATCACTCTGCATATCATTTTTTACCATGGAGTATTTTATTTTCTACACTTTGCTATTTTGTATTTCAGTTCAAGAAGCTCTTCTCTGTTTCCAGCCAGCTCACGTTCATAATTATCCATTTCAACCAGCATTCGTCTTTTTTTGGTGTCCATAAAATCATCACGAGCTACCTCATATTCTACTTGGAGTTACTTAGCTCTCATCAATTCTCTTCTATATTTATCTTTTAAATGGTTAAGTTTTCTGCAAACCTTTTCTAATCTTTCTTGTTCCATTATATAATACTATATATAATTATTTTTAAACCCTTGAATGCTACTCATCTATTACAATTAACTGTATGCTAACGTATCTTGTCCGTTATCTAGTATGTACCGTTTATCATCATAAGCTGATGAACTTTTTTTATTTATTGCATAGCTGCTTATGTTATGCTTTTGTGATTCAATAACTTTCATCTCATGATGAGCTTCTGTTGCCGTAAACAAAATCTTTTTGTAATCGTCATGTGCTATCTGTTTTTTAACAACACACTTTTTAACACCCTTACATTTCTTTGCACTAACCTCATTATCTAACACATACGAATATAATTTACTTCGTAGTCCGACAAATTCAACAATAGGCATACCGCACGTTTCATCTTTCATCTTGCCAATAACCTTTTTATTATCATTAAAATGAAACTGACTTTTCGGATCATAATCACAATTATCAAACAGTTCTTTATCCTTGTAAAAGTCCGCATACACATCTTTTGTTTTTATTTCATAACACAAGGAATCGGTATCAGTAAATATAATAACTTAGCTTTTCTATCATATTTGTTTTTGATATAGTTGTAATGAAAATCATACATCAAATATTTTGACAAGTCTAAAATACACATGCCAACATAACAAGGACGATTTAAAACTAATCGTTCTTTTATTCTGTTTATGGCAAATAAATTTTCATTAAACATTTTACAAGAAATAAATGAAGGTCTTGCTGCATATTTTAAGAGAACCTCCTCGTCGTGAGTCAATTTAACATTAATTCTTTTTCTCAAATTTTCCATAGTTTTACCAAAAACTGAAATGTTCATCAGTTTGAAGAAATCCCTTTCAAAAGTATTTTTACCAGCTGTTCTCTTGGCAGTATTAAAGTCTATGTATGTTTTTAACCACTTTGATTCGTCGAACTGCAGTATTGTTACCTTCAATCCAAGCTTTTTATACAATTCTAAGTTTCTAAAATGCACGACATACTTTTCTTTGTTTTTTAACGTTGTAACAAGTTTATTAACATTACAATGTCCTAAATTAAACTTTTGTTTTAAATTCTTACAATCAGAGGCGTAGCCAGGCATACTCCTGTACGCCCGGGCGTACTCTAGAAAATCGAATGTGAAAAAATGAAAGTGCTTATTTTTTAAAATCAGCAATAAAAATTGAAGGAGGGTAGAGGGTGAGGCACTATTTTTAAAAACACACTTAATGAATGGATCGCTCAAATGAAGGCTCAAACCTCCGAAATTGCACTCAAATTTCAAAATTTTCCCTCTCCCGCAGGCTCCGCCAGGGCGTATTCTCCAGAAGGCTCTGGCTACGCCCCTGACAATAGTCTGACAACCACTCATCTTTGATATTTAAACTTTCCGGGGCGAGAGGATAATCATTATGCAAGTCATGCAGTTTCTCAGGATACTTGATATCACACTCAACAATGTAATTTGATTTTCCTTTTTCAAACTTATCAACCCACTTGAAGTTGCTAGTAGGTAACGGTTGACACATGGCCCACCCGTACAAGTTATTAGCATCAAGATATATTATGTACTTGTTTTCTTTTTTCTTGTCATATTTTTTCATATTTTTATTGTTAGCCTGTGAATATCTGTTTGCAATATAACTCGTACCGCCTCTTAATCCTTTTTCCACAAACAAATATTGATCAATATCAATATTAAATCAAGTTGGATACCAGTCATCTTGAGGCATGCATCCCAGGCTAAACCAGGAATACTGAAGTAATGACAAGGATCTAATTTGTAATACTCAATGCACATTTTTCTAAAGTTTTCAAATGTTTTCCATATTGTTTTAGCATGATCATAATCTGCATCTGAAATATGCTCATCATTTAATTGAGAATAAAAGCTATCTTTATCAGGTAACTTAGTATCCTTGAAGCGTTCAAAACTGTTCATGTAATCATAAGGATAAACGCCTTTTCGTTTTATTAATTCTAGCTTATCATCAAAGTATTCCTGAGAGGTGTATTGAAACGAAGATGTTTTTTACTAAATTTTCTAATGCTTGAGACATACACTGAAAACTGTCAATAAACACCAAACTTTGTCCTATCATAAAAGCCATTTACTTTTCCATGTTATTTGGTATAACATATATGTTTCATTTAAACTTCCCGATGTGCTGCATTATGAAGTGAGAGTCATATCCTCTCAAGTTATGAAACACAACAGGTATTTTTCTAGTCAACCTGAAATTAATATTACATATGTCATGAGCGCTTCCTCTATACTTTCCAGTTATATGGCAATGATCTCTAACTTTTCTAACGGAGTTTTCATATGCTACTGTACGACTCAGGTCATCTTTTTTAAGAGTTATTAAAAAAAACATTACCACAAATATGACATGATTTAGATTTTTGGAATTCAGCTTCTTCTTCCTGTTACATCATCAAATCTTTTTTAAAGTTTGCATTCATAGTTTTCTTGCACCACTTTTCTTCTTCTATCATTTTTACAGCATTTGGTCCTCTGTATGTCACAACTGGTTTTGAATATTTATCATCATAACAACAAACAACCTTATACCCATAACTACAATCAGTATGTTTTTGATATTCTTCTGTATGTGATTTTTTAGGATTGTTTGATGCTGAAGAAATACTTTCGGTTACTGCTTCAAAATCAGCATATATAACAAACGGAACCATTAGCTGTCTGTCATAGTTTTTAAACTTAACCTTTTCATCTTTGTTGGGCATCTCTACTGCTTGCTTACCATTAAGTGAAAGACATACAGGTTTATGTTTTTCCAGAACTCTTTCTAATATAAAGCATGTTTTACAAAACCATTTTCTTTCCTTGTGTGCTGTTTGATTATACATCAAACTGTTAAAATATTGTATCCACACGTAATGATTTTTTTCTTCTTCGGTGATTAAAAGCATATCACATGTTTTTTCTGCTTTATATTTTGATATGTGCAAAGGGTATACTTGATTATCTTCATACCCAAATATGTTAAAACAGATGTTGTTTTGTTTTTCTATTTTTGGGATTTGTTTAATAGTATTATAAACGGGAAATGTAATTCCTTCATAATTTAGATCACCGATATGGTTTTTATACTTTGTTATCCTTTCTGGTTTATTATTGGCAGGAAATTCATAAGCCAAATGGCACCATCTGAAGCATTCGTTATCTTTTTCATTTTTTATATTTATTAAACCTTTTTTGTGATGTTGCAGTTCTTTTGGTAAATCCAAATAAGAGCTACCTCGCAAAGGCTTGTACTTTACTCGATTTATGTAATGTGCATCTAGTGATTCAATTACCCAACCACTTCCCAATTGAATCCAATTTCCAATTCTATTTATAATTTCTTACTGTGCTTTGTCTAATTCTTCTGATATTTGATTTCTGTTTAATATTAGTACAGCCTTTGAGGCAAAGTAAGCTGTTTTGTATACAAAATCAAAACCTCCTCTATCACCCGATACTTGTTTTTTAAAAGTAAGTTTTACATCAATGCTTAATTTAAATCCACCTGTTTTTCTTAGTTCTTGTTTAAGAAAGTTCACAACTTTTGATTGTGTTTTTTGTAGTTGCCTGAGCGGATCATTACTGACAACATTTACTTTAAAAACCTTGCTATACTGTTTTGGGGATGTTTCAATTTCTCGGATACTCATTATATAATATTACATGAGATTATTTCTTTAAGAAATAATTAATTAATAGGGGCTTAAAGAAATAATCTCATGTAATATTATATAATGAGTATCCGAGAAATTGAAACATCCCCAAAACAGTATAGCAAGGTTTATGTGCAAAGGGTATACTTGATTATCTTCATACCCAAATATGTTAAAACAGATGTTGTTTTGTTTTTCTATTTTTGGGATTTGTTTGATAGTAACGGGAAATGTAATTTCTTAAATAACATTCTTTTATTTAATATTTTCACCCTCGTCGGCGTCCTCATCGATATCCTCATCGATATCCTCATCGGTGTCCTCATCAGCGTCCTCATCGGTATCCTCGCCGGCGTCCTCATCGACGTCCTCATCGGTATCCCCATCGACGTCCTCACCGATATCCTCATCAGTAACCTCATAAACATGTTCAATGGTGTCTTCATTAGTAACCTCATCCAAGAGAGCATCTATTTCATTATCCAGAAGAATGTCTAAGTATCTCCGAAAGTATTTTTCCTCGAGGACTCTATTATCTATCATCTGACTTATTTTTACATGATATCTGCAGTATCTATCAAAATCAACAGTTTCAAGATCACCTCCATCTGCCAGTGATTTTATTTTTATCCTGTATTTGCAGTAGTTTATAAACTCGTCTTTATCAAAAACTTCTGCATCAATCATTTCTTTTAAACTTTCAACAAACGTTTCAAAGTCTTCATAACATCCGATATCAGTATTAATCACATGAGGTTTTTCTAGATTGCTGATTAGATTTTCTCTGAATAACTCAACATTTTCAGACATTACTTTTAATTGTGTTTCATTAAAAATCTTAATTTCTTTTTCTGCTAGATCTGTAAGAAGCTTTACAGCATCATTGCACTCAATCTCAGTTTTTATTACCCAAACCTTTTTAAAAGCTGCAATATCATCTGACAATCGTTGCATGTGAACTATCTCAAACTCTTTGATAAGTTCATTTGTCTTGGTTAAAAGAGCCTGCTCGTAATCAGCTACCTTTTTGTAAACTTTTTGTTCCTCTTCAAAGTGCTTTCTTTCCTCTTCCGCATAACTGTAAATACTCATATATTAAAGATTATATTAAATTAAAAAGGTTTTTAGGAATGGTACTAAAATCTTTGATTTCCATAATTTCATTATCATCTGCTATCTTTTATATGTATATCAATCGTCATGTATCAGATTGTTTTCTCAAATGTAGTTCTCCCAAAAGCCCAGCCATCCAATCATTTTTAAAAGCTGCAATATCTTCTTCCAAGTGTCTCATACGACTTTTCCTATAATCATCAATATGCTCTTTTGTTTTATCTGTGAGAGCCTTTCAAGGGCAGCTACTCCAAATAGAATAGCTTTTTCCTCATCAAAGTGTTTACTTTCTTCTTCTGCATAACGTCCCATATACTATAGATTACATTATTTTTATTTATCCATACATAATAATTTTAATTCCCCGGTCAAGTAAAACATCATAGTGGGCAATAAAAGAAACTTCGTATAATTTTGGTTGGCAACTGGTTGCCTCTGAATTTTTTTTTTTTACAAAAAGCACGCAGTTTGTTTATATCTCCTTTTTTTATTTTCCATGACAGTTTTAGTCGTTTTACCATTGTTATGATTCTTTCTGTCAAATCTTGAAAGTTTGAAAAAATTAAAAGCTCTGCATCAAATTTACTCGCATCTTCAAAATCAATAGTTTTTGCATGTTCCGCTTGATCTTTTTTAAAGTTGTTGATTTTCCTTTCTATACGTTCCATTTATATAATTACATAAGATAATATTTCTTTAAGCCTATATTTTAAATATATAATTCTATAATATAATATAATGACTTGCAAATATTGTGAAAGAGTTTTGGATATTATTGATCCCCCTGAGACGTGCATAGATTGCATCTTATTTTACGCAACTAATAAAAAGAAGCTTTGTAAATATTGTACCAGAGCCAAGCTGTGTTACAAGTCTACTTTCGCATGTATAAATTGTAACGATACTTGTGAAGTTTTCGATAACGAGCGTATTTGCCTTAATTGTGGCACTCACAATGGCTACAATCTTATCGCAGGTTACAATTACAGCCGGAAGAAAACTATTTTCCACAGAAAGTACCATTTAGATAAATGCTTGGTAGAATATGATTTGTCTTCTAAAAATAGACAAAGATTTGAAGATTTGTTTTACAAAATTGTAAAGATTTTAGATCAAATAGAGGGTCGAAAAAGATCAATCAAATTTGAATACATTTTTCAGATAATATTTAAAATATTAAAAATAGAAAAAGAAACAAAACCGATTAAAACAAAATTAACCAGAGAAAAGTACGATAGGATTTGGAAACAAGTCAGACAAGAATTACGACTGAATGCCATGGCCGTTTACTCCCGCGAGGCATCTCTACTAGCTTAATTTCCATTAAGCTTGAACCTTTTCATATAGATTTCCAGAGGTTCCGTGAAGTTATCATTCTTCTGAATCTAATATTTTATTAAAGACAATCCTAATTATTTCCTCATCATTTTCTAGTCCTGTGGTTGTTTGTACATAAGATAGAAGTTGTTTGAAACTCCTATGATGTGTTTTTAACAAAGTCTTTCTTTCTGCTATTCTTGTTTTACTTGCTAAAACAGCAACTACTGGAGGAACTGCACCAACTGCAGCCACGAAAACAGGAATTGCCGGAACCAGTGCCAAAACGGCAGTACAACCAATTATCCCACTAACAATTTGCAATGTTGTCTTTATAATACCGCACAATTTATAGCTACGTCTGTATGCAGCTACAAGTCGTGTCAAGTGATCAATTAATTCTTCTTTGTTAGTAATTTGTGCCATGTATAATAACAGTTAGACAATAATTTAATCAAGATATTTAGAAAATAGTTGCTCATGTTCTTTGGATGATATTTTGCCTATTTTTAATAATTCATCGATTATGCTAATACCTTTATTTATCAGCCGCGGGCTATTATTTCCTGATTCGATACTTCCGCATACTAACTCTAGATCACTAACCAAATCTTTGGGACTATTGTAATATTCAACATCAACACAACCTCCTAAAATCTTCTTGAACTTTGAAGAACCTTTGTGAATTGGTAAACCAGATAATTTTGTTAGTTCCTTAAAAGCATTCTGAGACAGCTTTGAATAAGTTTTTTATTATTGTTACGCTTTGTCATCAAGTCTATAAAATCATCATCTACTTTCATATCTAGCACAACTGCTTCTCCTTGCTTGGCAATAAGTTTGTGATGGCCAACAAGATTAGGTAAATCAATTTGTAACATTCCATAGTGACCATCTTTGTCGACTTTGTAGGAATTTCTTTTTTGTTGTAATCCCTTGCCTAAAATCACTCTGAGTAAGCATTGCATCAATTCTTTCTCTATAATATTTTAAAGCTTTTGACTCGTTTGCCAAAGTGCTTTGAACTTGTTTCTATTGATCTCTCGCGGTTGCATTCTTTTCTTTTTTTTAGTTGCTTAGTGGCTTCAGCCCTTTCGCGACCGTTTTGTTTGATAATATCACTAACCTGTCCGAGTATGTCTGCAAGTTTTTGGTTATCTCCAGCTACACTCGACGGTAAGGGTAAGTCATATAAATATATCACTTCTTTATTGATTTTAGCATCTAAATCACCAGTAGTTGGTTTTTCATCAAATAACTGTGGTAATCCTCGGTATGCTTCATGTTCTTGTACTTCCTCGCCCATTGCTGCTGGAAGAGCGGCTAATTGCTGACTTATTTTCGGAATAGAAGCTAACTGCTCTGTTAGCTGTTCTGACTGACTTTTTATTTCGCTAGTTACAGGTTTAAATATTTCTGTGTATAAATCACGACTAGCTCCTTTTTCTAGTCTTGTTTGAATAACTTTATTTTCAAATTATTTAACAAGCTCACTCGCTTTTTGCTTTTTATCTGCTAATTCTTTCCATTTTAACAACGACATGTAATAATATAAGTCAGATTAAAATAAGATAAATTAAGAAAAGTTGATATAAGTTAAACCAAGTGAATTTAAATCAAGTATTATGTAGTTTTTGTTTTCTTTTTAGCCTCATGTTTAACTGCTTTCGTTTTAGCCGGAGGTTTAACTGCTTTTTTAACTGGAGGTTTAGCCGTTTTCTTGACTGCAGATTTAGCCGCTTTCTTGACTGCAGGTTTAGCGGCTTTCTCGGCTGCGGGTTTAGCTGCTTTTAATTTTTTTTTTATGAGTATAATATTTGCATGCGCTTTTTTAGCCTCATTTTTTTTTTAACCAGCTTCTTTTCCAGACGTGTTATCTCACTGGGAGATTCAGATTTGCTTAACTTTTTATTTATGCGTTTTCGTTCTACTTTTAATCCTAACAAATAAATCATATTTGGTGTTTCTTTCGTTTTCGATAGACTCCCTGGATTTTTCCTTGTCGGTCTCCAAACAGCAGGATCTGCATCTTTTTGTTTTGTAGGTCCTGGGATATTCATCTTAACTTTTTGTAATCCGTAATATCTAACTTGATTAGTTTTAAAACATTCTGCTTCTGTTCCAAGTTGTTTACCACGAGGGATTTGTTTTATTCCACAATACATTTTAGACATATATAATAATACTTGGATAATATTAATATTATCTGACTATTATTATAATGGAAATTCCAAACTATGACATGAAGACAGAAAACGGTAATTTTAAACAGATATGGAACTTTATGCCAGATTGTTGTTTTAGAATGCTTATATGTGGTAATTCAGGTTCTGGCAAGACAAACACGTTAGTTCACATGTTGCTGAAACCTTTGGTTTACTACGACAAGATTTACTTGTTTGCTAAAAATTTGGAGCAGTCTAAGTATCAGGTTTTGTCACAAAAAGATAGCAAAAAAGAATAAAATTTCGGTTGAAGATATATTAGAATGTTCAAATTATGAAGTTATCCCTGTGGATACCTTAGATTCAGATAATCAGAAGATAGCCATTTTTGATGATTATGTTTGCGAACGCAATCAAAACGATATTATTAATTATTTCATCCAGGGAAGACACAACAATTGTTGTGTAATTTATTTATCTCAATCTTATTACAAAACTCCCAAAGACATTCGTTTGAACTGTTCTCATTACATCTTCTTTGCGACTCCGGTAAATCGCGAGCTGGGTATGCTTTCCAAAGAACAAGATGTCAGCAAAGAGCAGTACAGAAAAGCGACTGACAAGCAGTACGACTTTCTGTATCTGGATCGCCCGAGGAAGTTGATCAAAAGAAACTTCACTGGTGATATTTAATCTAATCATATTATATATAATGGGGCTTTTTAATGATCTTGGCGAGGAAGTTACTACTGGCAGTGTTAATATTACAAACTTTGGTATTGTGCTGTCTGAGTACGTAAAACAAAAACATTTGGTTTATTATCTTCACAAGGGTAAAAACCAGGAAAATGTTTTGAGAAGTGATCTTGACATGCATAAAAATAAAATTATCAATGTTGGCAATCCGACAAAAGCAGATGATGCAGTAACAAGGCAATATGCTCAAAGAAGAATAGCAAAGATCATACGTGATTATGATATTGATAAAATTCCAGACATGACAAAAAATTTGACAACGGGTGTTGATGATAAACTTAGTCAAATACAAACAAAGTTACAAGCAAACCGCGAGAAAATGCTTGAAATTCAAAACGGATTGAAAGATGAAATTAAACTTTTGAGTGATGCTTGGAAAGAGCTAGAAAAAGAAGATGTATTGGAAGATGGTGAAAACTACAAGAAATTAAGTCAACGAATAAGATCCTGTGTTCAAAATATTAATACACGGAATGGAGAAATCAATAAAACAAATGGTTGATAACAATGAACTAGAAACTGCTATTGCTGACGCTTCAAAACAAATGAGAACTGCTTTTACTACTGAAATAACTCAAATTAAAATATTAAATAAGCAGATAAGCACCAACGTTGCTGATATCAACAAAGAATTTGTAGACATCAAAAAGAAAATGGTTGACGGTAAGTCGCTTGAGACTGCTCTGAACAAACTGGTTGACACTGATAAACTTGAGACTGCACTGAGCAAACTGGTTAACACTGATAAACTTAAGACTGCTATTGATGACGCTTCAAAGCAATTGAAAGCTGCCCAAGATGAAAGAAGCCAAGCTTTTGACGGTGAAATAGCTTTTCTTAAAGAACATAATCAAAAGTCTGATAGCCGGCACACAGCAGTTATTGGTATAATTGACGGGTTGAAAGTAAAAGTAGACTATTTAAGTCGGATTTTACTGTTTGAATATACGATAGATGGAATAAGTATTATTCAAGATGACGTTGATGGTGATAATAGTGTTGTGTCGCATCCAACACGAAAACCACTTGAAAGAACCAAACGTGATGGTTTTCTCGCAGCGTTTACTTTTGTAGCCAATCCACTTATAAAAGGTGACGAATATTATAAAAAACATTCTTCAAATGAATTACAAATTCTTAAAGAAGGCCGTTATGTATTTGAAATAGATTTTACTTATACAGGAGCAGATGTAGAACAATTACTTATTTATTCGACGCAGGATAAGACTTTTAAGAATCTTTATCCGATAATAAAAAATGACAAACGAATAATAAAAGAAACATTTGAATTATATGTCAAGTTATATTTTATTATTATTTTCAGATCAGATGTAGAACGCAACACTACACAAGTTTTCAATTTTGAAAAATCAAGTTATAAACTATTTTACATACCGGAATAATTAGTATTAATAAAATGTATCCATCCTATATTATATGGAACAAAAAATGGTATTATCATCAGAGAAAGCGTCAATAATTAATAGCTCAAATACACCGAGTAATTTTACAACTGTAGT
Source organism: Cyrtodaria siliqua (assembly GCA_037043455.1). NCBI lineage: Eukaryota > Metazoa > Mollusca > Bivalvia > Adapedonta > Hiatellidae > Cyrtodaria > Cyrtodaria siliqua. Next base: position 71,403 of record JAWPHD010002996.1, read on the forward strand.
TGACAGACCATTAATATTAGGTAAGAATAAACAGTATGGTATTGGACTTGATAAGATTAATTCTATGACTTACTCATGGTATAATATTAGTGAAGATTTTAATAACAAAGTGATAAGGTATCACAATGGAACGGACTGGAAAAGTATTATTTTTACAAATGGAAATTACAGTTATGCTGATATCGATAATTACATAAAAGAAACATTGACTGTAAACAATGATTTAACTGATGACTCACCTGTCCCGATAAGAATTGAGTTTGATTTATCAAGTTTCAAATGTTTGGTTACCATCCATAATAATGTCATGCTTGATTTAAGAGAAACAAACTTTCACACCTTGATTGGGTTTGACAAAGATGCAGTTATTAGAGAAACTCAATTAGGAACTGTGACACCAAACATAACAAATTCTATCGATACATTGTATATCCACTGTGATTTGATAAGTAATTCTATTGTTGATGGATCATACGGGGATGTTATTTATGAAATAAGCACAGCCGATCTTACGAGATCATATCCGTTCAAAGATGAACCGATAAGAGTCGGGTTCTGTGAAGTAAACAAAACAATCATTAACAGTATTAATGTTTACATAACCGACTTCTCTGGTAAGATTATTAATCTTAATGGTGTCCACACATCATTTAGATTTGTTTTGAAGGAATTAATGTAACATAAGTTATATGGCATGTTTAAAAAAAGTTTATGACACTAGCACGGGAACATATACTCAAGTTGATCGATTAACTGGAGCTGGCATATTTGAAATTTTTTCAAAAGTCGGATCAAAGATATTCAGTGAGTCTGTGAAAACAGCAGGCAAAAAAGCATTAGAAACTGCTGGTAAACAAATCATAGAAAGCGGTTCTAAAAAACTTGGAGATGAAGTAGGAAAAATGGCTGCTGATAAATTAGTTTCAGTTATTAAACCTAAACCAAAAGGTGAGATAATTTTAAAAGAACTTACAAAGGCTTACAAAGGCTTACAAAAAAGAAGTTGTGGCTAAAACTGAAGAAGATGTAAATGAAAAAATAAACAGATTACTATCCGGAAGGGGAATTCATGCAAGAATTAATCGATTAATTAATAAAAAATAATCTAATTACTAGTATATACAGATGTTTCGAAGTAATCAATATAATACTAGATATGAACATGTACCTATTCAGTTAGATACTCCTATAACAGAACCAGGAAATAATAACAGACAAAAGAAAAGTGGTTATCAGTTTACAATAAATGATAGAAGTTCTTACTTTGATTGGTATAATGCATATTTTGAAATCAGTTTTCAAGTAAATAAACTTGCTTATGAAGCCGCTTTCGTAGCCGCCGATGAAATTGCTTTAATTAACGATGCAGCTTCGCTGATTAATCAAATACAAGTAAAGCAAAATGGAAAAACAGTTTATGATGGAAATAATCTTCACAGATTTGTTAATGTCAAAAATTTGATTGAAATTTCTGACGATTATGCAAAAACAACCGGAACAAACGAATACTTTTATTTGGATAATACGGCTGTGGCAGAATCTGGAAATGATCAAGCTGGTTATAGTCCAGGTTTTTCGTCTCGCCATTCTTTAATCATAGCTAATCGAAAAGTTGATTCTATAATCCCATTAAACAAATATTCCTTCTTTGAAGGTTTGGAAACAAACATGCTTCCTCCTAGTCAGATTCAAATCAACTTGCAACTAACAGATGATAATGTGCTAATTTTCAAAGCTGGTGGCGATGATGGTAGAGTAGTTATTAATAAATTAGTTTTGTGGATGCCTAAAATGATATTTAACTCAGATGGTTTAAGTTACGTAATGGCAAATCATATGACATCAACAGAAAGGTCCTACCTCCGTGAAATAATACAATAAAGCGGAAGCAGCCAAGCGACCACGACCGTATTTAGAATAGTAGGTGGTGTTAAAAATCCAAAACACGTTTTTGTTTATCTGCAAAGGTCAGACAAGAGTTCTTCCCAAACACAAAATCCTCATCTTTTGGATACGTTTAAGGTAAATGCTGCTAATACTAATTGCTATTTACAATCAGCTAAATTGGAAGTCGGAAGTGGAGTTTATTATCCAGAAACTGAATACAGCCATGATAATATCGAAAGAATATCCAGAGATGCTATTAATTATTCTCACAAGCAAAATGATAAAAACACTGGAACTTTACTAAACGTGGGTAATTTTAAAACTCTTTTCGGAATGATACATTTTGATTTGAGTTATAAAGATGATGAAGTCAGTATTGATCCAAAAGAACTAACTTTGAGATATAGTCTAAATATATCTCCTGCTGCTCCATATATAGTTTATGCTCTGGTTCTCCATGAGGAAATGTAGTTATTGATACTGTCCGAAATGAATTGGTAATAGTTTAATCTAATTTTTAATATATATGACTTACGTAAATTATTCAGTAAATTTATCAGATGGCCAGAAACGAAGTCTGGCAAAAGCATATGAAAACAAAAGTGAATTAACGCTCAGGCTAAAAAATAACCAACTAACCGGAAACTTTCCTTTGCTACTTACAGCTACCCAGATTAACAATATTAACAAGGCTAAATCTGGCGGGCAGGGATTTGACATAAATATATCAAAATCGCAAATGAGATCTCAGTCCAAGAACGGAGGCTTTTTAGGTGCATTAGCTGGTTTGTTAACTAAAACAATATTACCAACAGTTGCAAAATGTGTTCCAAAAGTATTAGCACCGCTAGCAACAGGAGCATTAAGTGGCTTAGCAAGTACTGGAATTGGCAAATTATTTGGAAATGGGATGGTAACTATTCCTAGTGGTAAAAAGCAAGCACTTCTCGGATCAAATAAATTAATACTTGCACAAAGAAACAAGATAATAAAGTCTAAGGGTTGTTGTCCTATTAAACTGACAAGGCAACAACAACAAGATGGGGGATTTCTTGGAATGCTTGCATCATTAGGAATTCCATTGATTGGATCTCTTATTAGTGACTTGACTGGAAAAGGTTTGCAAGTAGGTAGAAAAGGAAAAGGACTAAGAGTTGATCGTGGAAAAGGTTTACAAGTAGACTCGCAAATTAGACCGTACAGAAGTATCCCATTCATAAAAAAAAGTTAAATTTCAAAAACGAGCCTATCTCTAACTTAGATATAATAAAGTGGGTTAAGCAGCCAGTATACAGAAATTCAGGGGAGTGTTTAGCAAAAACAAATTACCAAAAAAACAAAATAAACAAGAATGTGGTAGTATTAATCTTGATGATTATATTGGACCTGGCACACATTGGACGTGTTACTGTAATAATTATTACTTCGATCCGTTTGGTCTGAGCCCACCAAAAGAAGTTTTAACTTACATACCTGATATAAAATACAACACCATTCAATATCAAGATAAAACAAGTGTCTTGTGCGGATATTTCTGTTTGTACTTTGTCAAAAAGTTGCAAGAAGGAAATAGTGTGTACGAGATTCTTTACAAATTATTAAAACCATACAAACCAACAGAAAATGAAAACATTATAAAATCATATTTTGTAAATGAAGTTTAATCTAATCATATTATATATGAGCTATTGTATAAAAGAAAAAAAGGTTACTGAAAATGTTGATCCTAAGTATATTTTAGCAAAAAATGGTAGAAAAATGTTAAGAGCAACTTGTGCATCTTGCGGTATTACTAAAACAAAGTTTGTTAAAAACACAGAAGATGGAAATATTGATATTCATAAAGCTATGCTTCCTCTGTTACCCCAAAAAGGGCTAACACTTCCTGGTTATAAATATTGCGGTCCCGGTAATCCGCTTGATAGCGGAGAACCTTCAAATGAATTAGATGCTGTTTGCAAAGATCATGATATTTGTTATGATGAAAATCCTAGTAATAAATCAATGTGTGATAAAAAACATGCTTACTGGTTTGAGATCTAGCAAGTCTAAAACTATTGGAGAAAAGATTGCTAAGAATTTGTTAGTCAAGCCTGTAATTAGTGCAAAATATAAACTAGGACTCGGAGAGCCAAAAAACGAGAAAAGGCGTTGAAATGGACTGACAAGTTAGCAGATGAACTTCATAAGCCTATACGAAGAAAGTTCACTCAACGCCGTGTGATTGTTAACGAAATTGATAAAATATGGTCTGCTGACTTGGTTGACATGCAATCGTTTTCAAAGTATAATAAAGGTACTAAATACTTGCTTACTGTTATTGATTTATTTAGTAAATTTGCTTGGGTTGTACCCTTTCCAAATAAAACTGGTTTAGAAATTACCAAAGCGTTCAAACAGATAATCAGTACGGGAAGACAGTGTAAATTGTTGTGGGTTGATCAAGGTGTGGAATTTTACAACAAGACGTTTAAGCAATTTCTTGATGATAGTAATATCAAAATGTATCACACGTTTAATTTTGGAAAAGCTGTAGTAATTGAACGATTTAACAGAACATTAAAGAGAGGATGTGGAAATATTTTACAGCTAACAATACAAACACATATTTAGATGTGATACAGATGATGGTTGATAAGTATAATAATACAAAACATCGGAGTATTAAAATGACGCCGATTGAGGCTAGTGATGAGAAAAATAAAGGAACAGTGTATTTCAACTTGTATGGAAAAATGAGAAGTAATCAAATTAAGCCAAAGTTTAAAATAGGGGATAATGTTAGAATTAGCAAATATAAAAGAACGTTTGAGAAAGGTTATACACCGAATTGGACTGAAGAAATATTTGTTGTTGATGAAATTCAAAACACAAATCCTGTGACATACAAAATAAAAGATTTAAACAACGAAAACATTGACGGAAGCTTTTATGAATTAGAAATGATAAAAGCAAAGCAAGAAATATTCAGGATTGAAAAAGTAATACGACGTGATTACTAAAAGAAACAAGCATTGTTTAAATGAAAGGGTTACAATGAAGATTTCAATAGTTGGGTTCCATTCAAGGATATTGAAAATATTAAATAATATCTTGAACTGAAATACAAAATAGCAAAGTGTAGAAAAATAAAATACTCCATGGTAAAAAATGATATCCAGAGTGATGATGAAGACTACTGCCCGGTTTCGTCTGACTTTGCTTAATGAGTTGCAAATGTTAGTGAAAAACATCGCCGAAAGTAGACATAAAATAAAATTGCGCTCTCCTAAAAAGCATAATACAAAGTATCGCTTTTAACTTTCACTCTTTCAGGTCTCTATTCCCAAAAAGGGTATGTCACCGTGTTAAGAGTGATACTAGACTGCAGTATTTCACTGCCTTATATACCTGTCAGGTAGGCCAAACCTTCACCGATTGGTTGATATAAATAACTGACCTTCACCGATTGGTTGATTCGGCCCTCGAAGTTTCGTACGATTACGTTTTAATATTATAAACGGTCATGTGACGTGGTAATCTAAAGAAAAAATGAAATGCTGAGGCAACCTCGGAAAAAATGATATGCAGAGCGATGATGAAGACTACTGCCCGGTTCCCTGACTTTGCTTAATGAGTTGCAAATGTTATGTTATTAAAATAGCAAACCGGATTGATTAGTAGTATAATAAGTGGAGGTATAGGGCGAGTTTCCCTGAGCGGGGTGCTTGAGAAAACTAGTGAAATATGTTGGTGTTGATTTAGGCGTGACTTACATTTAGATCTTGGTGTGTAAATGAGAGTTACGCCTGAGTCTCCACTGGCATATTTGATTAGGTTTTCTCGTTCCCCGCGAGGGAAATCTGGCCCTTTACCCCCACTTATTATACTACTAAGGGGTGACCAACGTCAGCTTCCAGTAGTCGTTTAAGCGTCCCTCGTTAGGGCCACGTTAAAAACAAGTTATTTAAAACATATGTACAACATATTAATAATGAGGCAATGTCCTGGCCTCCCCGCGGCAACCACACCGCACACAATATGGCGCGGACGATTCCAGCCAGCGGCACGCCTTGCGGAGTCACCTTGTCCCACAAGACGTCCTGCCTGTTCGATGGTCTTAACTGGAATGGATGTACATCTAGCATGTAAGTAAGTAAAATTGTTTATTTAAGCAACTACCCAGCCAGCATTCTATATCGGGCCGACATCAAACCGATGTCGTTGCCTATATCGGCCCGATGTCGGTTATAATAGACCCGACGTCGGCTTACGATATTGGCCCGATCTTTTTATATTTCTTCTTACGATATTGGCCCGACATCAACCCGACGTCGGCTGAACATATGTGTCCGATGTAAGCTAAACATCAAATTCATTCTATTGTCAACATCCTTCTGTGGATTTTTTGACCACCCATCTAGCGCAGTAGGTAGAGCATCAGATTACCAATCCAAAACATATGTTTTGCAACATACAATATTATCGGGCGTTTACTTCCGTCCAAATTGTCGATCAAATTGATACAATTTAATACGTGTGTGTGTGTGTGTGTGTGTTTCTAATGATTATAGTCCGTCCACCTACGCCAGGCGTCCTACCTGAAGATTATAGGCACGATTGAGTCTGGACTTTTATCTGTGTGTTTGTGGGTGATGTGATGATATGTCTACTTGAAGCAGCGTTTAATACTGAATGTTTTCATTATATATACTACCTATATAATATCTTTCTGTTGGTGTTTATCTCAGTTATCTCGATTGGAAAAATATTCATTAGCAATAAATAAAACTCTTGTGAATGTAGGTAGCATCATTTTGCAATATAAGAAAGAACAAAGCGAAGAATATCTTTTCACATTAACAGTAAATAGGCAATATTTAAAATGACATGTCATTACCTCCATTTATTGATTTATGGCGTGTTATGTCGGACCGACAGCGGCCCGGTGAATCGCCTCGGCTAAAACAAAAATATATAAATATTTTGAAAGAAATGAACTTATAATACGGGCAAAGCTCGACCTGCCGAAGGCAGCTTCGGCAGGTCGAGCGAAGCCCGACTATAGGTTACATGTATGTACATGTATGCATGGGAATGAATATCTTAAATACTCACTAACTAACGCTACTAATTTTCATTTTCGTAGTGCGTCAAACTTGAATTTTGTCTCCAAGATGGCAGACGACGCGGACGACGCCATTTTGAAACTTCCGGTCGCATTTTTGTCCCGCTTCCTGTCTACCTACCTACCCTATGAGTCTCATTCATTAAACATAGAAAAAACATCCTATGTATTTTGATGGGTATTTAAGCCAACAAACAGCACCTTGATATTTCAATTTTATGTATACACTTACAAAAAAAAGTCTTACATTCCGTTGGACATGCTAGAATAAATAATAAACATGTTGCTAGATTCTCTGAGATTATCTACAGTGGTTCGGTCAGAGAATGCTCGGATTACAAATAAACATGTGTTCACCGTGACCGGACCATCTCCTTTAAAACGCTGTCGACATCTTTTATGAGAATAAAACAAATCTATTTTTTCCGAAAACTGTTCAGTTTGTTAGCCCCCGAAAATTGAAATACACCGACTCACACAAAAACTGCACCAGAAATGCTTGCGCATATTTTCTGTGTAAAGGAAAAGATCAAATAAAGGCACTCAAATCTATCCGTATCTTATTGTTCTCAAGTTTAAAGTCTTATTACAGATACAAAATAAAACAAAAAGCTAACCTTCCTACCCACTACTTATTGTTGCAGTAAACAAGGGTATTATTTTATTAGGCCTTACAAATATATTTATTTACATATTTGTGCAAAGATCTATCTATAACTATTTCCTGACTTTAAGATTAAGATCTGATCAAATTTATAGTTAGTTCTGACCCTTAAAATAGAGATGGGTAAAAAGTGTACATGCTATCAAATTGCTTTGCCCGTTACATAGGTAGTGCCTATTTCATATTCATTTATTGCAATACTTGCTTGCAATAAATGAGTAGTTTTTAAAAATGTTTTACTAAAATAGTTTAATATCGGTACAACATCGACCCAACATTGGAATTTGTGCGTTGAAGGACAAATTACTGTTATTCAAGTGGAATATAAAATAAATTTAGTGTATAAATTCTGCCGGTGCATTTTATTCATAGACACCGGCAACTTTAATTATCACCAAAATCGCCCAAAACGAGAGGGCGATTTTAAACGTCCTATTTTCCCCAGGCCCTGGTTCTAGCCTGGTTCCCTGGCCCACAATGCTTTGCACAGTAGGCCAGGTATTCACCGTCGAATGGCGATTTCTATAACAGAGAATCAAGATGGCGGCGCATGTTGAACAGCTATTATACCTCTGTTGAAAAGCCCGTTGAAAAGGTAAACATTGACCAATTGGGAGTTATTCTACTGTGCCATTTCTGATAGCTCGATGCATTTTATTACGGAAGCATATTTTAAAACGGACTACAGGCTCGTTTTGTTGCGATACCGCGTTAATTTTATCAAATCGACTGTGAGTGCATTTGACGTGTGTTGGGAAACAGATGGGTGGGGTGTGGTTGTAAACATTGACCGACTGGGATTTATTCTACAGTTCCACTTCTGATATTTTGATGGATTTCATTACGGATGCATGTTTTAAAATGGGCAGTATGCTTGTTTTGTTGTGATACAGCGTTAATGTTGTCAAATCAACTATGACTTTATGTGTGTTGTGTAAACAATGGGTGGGGTATCATTTGTAAACATAATAGACTCATCGGGATTATTTTACTATGTCATGGCGGATATTTTGATGGATGTCATCACATAAAAATATTTTTAAATGAATGCTATTGCCGTCTGTTCATTACACAGCGTTTCATATGGTATATTCAATATGATACAGTATGCCTCTGTATCTGAACAGTCAGGGGCGTAGCTGGGTGAATTTGAACTGTACGCCCAATGGGGTTCCAAGTAGCAACTACTCCTTGGTCAGGGAGGCGCTTGACGATCGTACGTTAGATTTCAGGATTTTTAGCTTAGATTAAATGTATGTATAATTCAAGCAGAAGAAAGCGCACATGTAAAGTCAGTTCAAGTAGTATACATGTATATTTGTTTGTTTGTATATAAAATGCATTGTGTTATGGGCCGGAGGCCAAAATCGCAATAAAGAAATTGAAATTGAAACATTATATTTTTTTATAACAAATTAAGATCGGGAAAATAAGGGCGTAACGCCTGTGCTGGAAGTATTTTATCCCAAACCTCCAACCCCACTTCGGATTTTATTGCATATTTGGACCATTTTTATTTTATTTATTTCTGGCGAACTGTAAGCCCGGGCGTGCGGGCATATGCCTGGCTACACGCCTGACAATAGCAGGATGGAGTTTCTTTCTTCATAATACTATCTACACAGTGATAATGTACATGTACCTAGTATACTTGCTATACATTTTATATTTTTAGCATCTGCATACCCTAGTATAGCAAGAAACCAAGACAGATACTCATTAGGTGATAACAGCAGCCAGCATTTGTGCCATACCATAAAGGAAGTGGACACAGTCATGACCTCTTGCTGTCACATGAAACTATTCATCTCGCAACTGTGTATTTAAGTTCTGCATTTGCGATTGGATAGTGATTTGGGATAAGCATGCTATTTCTACAATATGTTTCATCACCTATATCTGCTCATGGATTTCCTTACCAAGTTACCAGTTGAAGACAGAATAGACTTTTTTGACAATTGTAAGTAATTACTAGCAACTAAAATCTAACCTACTTGTAAACACATTATGTTTGAGCCTTCTAAGATCAAGTTAAATACCTTTAATTGCACTTAGCTTAAACAAGAACTGATCCTAATGCTCTACAGAGGGATTCTGATTTTACATACTGCAACTTTATATAACTAATTTAAATCACAAAGATTGACACCAACATTTATTCAACAATGTATCTATGTCTGATTTCTATTTTTCTAAAAGATTTAGTGGAATATTGAATTTATACACCATAAATAATGATAACATATGCCTTTTTGAATTTCACCCCAAGTGACCCATTCTTACCTTGAATTAGAATCATCTAAATAAACACAATATAACAAGTTTCATTCTGGCATACACTTCAGTGTCATTGTCTTAAAGGGACACACAACAGTCTTGAAGTGTTTATCAAATTTTGAAATTAGCATCTCAATTTATATATGAAATTTTGAGTTTTAAGTTCCTGTTATTCGACCATAGGTTTAAATATAATATTGGTGCAATATAAACAGTAATTAGAAATATACAAAAAATATTTGATTTATACTATTCTTGTAATTGATAAAATGACTAAACAAACATGAGATGCCAGGAGTTTATATAAAAACATCAAAATTGCCATATGTCCCTTTAAATTTACAATGAAACGACTCTACTGCTTACAGACTTGAACTGCAATCCAAAGCTGATTGTAGACAGAATACTAACGCTCAGAAACAATTGTTTAAATATGCAAAGGATACACCTTTCTTTTTTCAGGGAGACATCACTGCGATACAGCTCTTTTATAGCTGACATGGTCACATCATCTTTGCTCTTTATCTAAATCCATTTTCACTGCAGTCTAGATGGTATATTAGTAGTTAAATGATGTTTGTGTAATTATCCAATGCTGGATGTAAATGCCTGACAGGATATTGTACATATCAGTCATAGACAACCATTTAAATATAAACAAAGGATAAAGACACTTTCTCTTCTCGAGGAGACTGTTATTCTGTAGTGACATCTCATCTTTGCCATTCCAAATACAGTACATTAGATTAAGACGCAGGTTCCAACATGCTTTACCAGTTGTAATGGTCCAGGGCAGGACAATTCCACTCGTCCCCTCGCCATGGTGACTGAATATGTTATAATTGTATCCAACCATACCAATCAATTAATGAAGTCAATAAAAAAATCCGACGAATTCTAACATTTAGGCTCAAATTTGTTTAATTTAAGTTCTGTTGATCAATACTTTTTTCCCTCAAAAATGCAAATATATGACGGTGTTGTCTACATATTTGTTCAATAGAAGAATTTTTAAAATGTAGTTTCTTTGGTCTTCCGGTAGATGTGGAGGGAGAAAACGAGTAAATATATGCCAACCACATAAAAAAAGTGTGTAAGTAGGTCTGGGTCATTCTCGATGTCAGATTTTCTTTTGCTGAGTTCATCCGTAGTCGGGAAGATAAAGAATACTAAAGATGCCGAGTTTGATCTCACCGCTGTGGATTAGAATCTTAATGGGAGTTCGACTTGTAAGTGAAGAACTGTCGATTCTTACAGAGGTACCATATATACAACACTGGTTCTACCCTTAAATATATTTTTTCCCCATAAAATAGCCGGGCTAGGGAGTCTTCACAATTTCAGGAAAAAAGCCCTGGGTGGTAGCCTCAACCACTAAAAACTGAATGTCATTTATAGCTTAAAGTGTGCTGAAAAATTATGTTAAACACCAAATAAACTTTTAATACAAAAATGTAGCTTTAAGCATGTATGAAGCAAATAGAGTTGAGGATATCAATTTACAGGACATGAATGTACATACTTTTTCATCGAAAGCTTGTTTTCAAATCCTGCACATGTATATCTGACATATTGTTCATCATATTTCTTGAATAGATATTGTTTAAACCAATTAGATTTGTAGGCAGGTTCCCAGATTCCAATGTATCCTTCCTGTCTCTCTGGGGCAGCTCTTCATAACATTGGTGTTGATGAGACATTAAACAACATTCAATTCATCAACTGATATTAGGGTACACATGCACCTGACATTAGCAACATATAGAGGGTATTTGTTTGTTTTGAGTGAATATAGGATTTATTTTCACCGAGAAGTGAAAAAAACTATATTTTCACCGAGAAGTAAAAAAAAAAAATATTTTCACGAGTGCTTTTGTATTTAAAAAATATGCAAGCAGATTTAACGTTCAACTGATACTGGATCATTAGTAAATCGAAAGGCTAATTTTGTAGATATGTCCTAAAAACACAAATGTTTTCCATAGGGTATGTTATTTGTTACCTGGTTACATTGGATACAAAAGTATTGGACATGCTTGCATTAATAATTAATATTGTTTTAGGACATACCTTAGTATGGGTACAAGAAATGAACTCATGAACAAGAGGCCCAAGAGGGCCTGTGGACGCTCTACTGGCTAACATGGCTCTTACGACATCAATGAAGCGAGAGACTGCCATTTACGTTTTTTGGAAAGTTTAGGGCAAAATACAGCTTTTCAACTAAATCAAGGGCCATAACTAAAGAATCTGATAAATGTTGGTAAAGATCAGATGAGAAATGAAGGCCCTATCGTATTAATGAGGCAAAATATAGCATTTTTAACTAAATCAAGAGCCATAACTCCCCTGTTACTGGTCCGACTGGTCTAACATAGAGCTAAAAAAAAATGTAAAAAAATTAAAAATAAATAAATGTAAAAACAAAAAAACAATTTTTTTTTAAATAATAATATAAAAAGAAGAAAGTCATAAAATCTGGTAAAGTTTGGCAAAGATCAGATGCAAAATGAAGGCCCTATCGTAAGACGAGGCAAATTATAGCATTTTTAACAAAATCAAGAGCCATAACTCCGCTGTTACTGGTCCAATCTGTCTCGTTTTCGAACTTGACGGAGCTTTTATTGACATTAACAATCCGATAAAGTTTGGTAAAGATCGGATAAAAAAAGTCTTAACGAAGCAAAATATAGCATTTTGAACTAAATCAAGGGCCATAACTCCGCTGTTACTAGTCCGATATGAATGGTTTTCGAACTTGTCCGAGCTTTCATTGTTATTAACAATCTGATATAGATTGGTAAAGATCGGATGAACAATGAAACCCATATCGTCTTAACTAGGCAAAATATAGCATTTTTAACTAAATCAAGGGCAATAACTCTGCTGTTAATGGTCCGATCTAGGTGGTTTTCGAATTTGTCCGAGCTTTCATTGATATTAACAATCTTTGCAAGTTTGGTAAAGATCAAATAATAAATAAAGGTGCTAGAGTGTTCACAAGGCTTAATATGGCATTTTTCAGCAAAACAAGGGCCATAACTCCTGTGAAATTATTTCAATCTTGCCGATTTTCGAACTTGTTTGAGCTTTTATTGATATAAAGACACTGGCAAAGTTAAGTAAAGATCCCATTAATATTGAAGGCCCTAGTGTGTTCACAAGGCAGAAAATAGCATTTTTCAGAAAAAAACAAGGGCCATAACTCCGGTGTAACTTATCCGATTTAGCTGTTTTTTGAACTTGTTCGAGCTTTCATTGATATTAACAATCTGTGAAAGTTTGGTAAAGATCAAATAATAAATGAAGGTGCTAGAGTGTTCACAAGGCAGAAAATGGCATTTTCCAGAAAAAACAAGGGCCAGAACTCTGGTGTTACTGACCCAATTCAGCTGATTTTCGAACTTGTCCAAGCTATAGTTGGTATTAACAATCTGTGCAAGTTTGGTATCAATCAAATAATAAATGAAGGTGCTAGAATGTTCACAAGGCAGAAAATAGCAATTTTCTGAAAAAACAAGGGCCATAACTCCGGTGTTACTGATCCGATTTGGCTGGTTTTCGAACTTGTCCAAGCTTTCATTGATATTAACAATCTGTGCAAGTTTGGTAAAGGTCAAATAATAAACGAAGGTGCTAAAATGTTCACAAGGCTTAATATGGCATTTTTCAGCAAAACAAGGGCCATAACTCCGGTGAAATTATTCCGATCTGGCTGGTTTTCGAACTTGTCCGAGCTTTCATTGATATTAAGACACTGGCAAAGTTTCGAAAAGATTTGATTAATAATGAAGGCCCTAGAGTGTTCACAAGGCAAACGTTAACGGACGACGGACGGACGGACGGACGGACAACACACCATCCCATAAGGCCAGTCGAGCTAAAATTGTTGGGCTATTTTTATGGTATCCAATGTAACCAGTTGTGCCTGGGTACAAAAAATGGACAGTGTGAAAAAGTTTGTAGTTTTGGGCCATATATGATATGTCCTAAAAACACAAATGTTTTCCATAGGGTATGTTATTTGTTACCTGGTTACATTGGATACAAAAGTAATTTTGGGCGGCTGATTTCAATGCGTGAATTGATGAAGACTTCAAGATTGCATCCCTTTAAAGATATCATTTGTTCAGCAGCATGTTTTGGCGTTGACTTGTTTACATACGGGGCCGACCCCTCACCACCTTTTCCCCCTAGTCTGATTTATCTGACGTTGTTGTTTGTTTTGTTTTGTTTGTCCCTGTATGAACTGTAATATAATGGTAACCTGTATTTTATGTACTGCCCCCACTTCTTTTACTTTACTCTATGTACACACAGTCATTCTTGAATCACTGAATCACAATATAACGAGCTGAGGGTCCATTTAAAAATATGTTTCTGTTAAAATATTCGCCATGACACACAGTGCTCACTGCTCACCAAATAGGATAGCCCTAAGCCCGGCCTGTCAAAGTCTAGTTGTGGCTTGTTCCTTTTTGCCATATTCTACTATATAATTAATTCAGGATCTGTCAATATTAATTCAGGGCCTGTCTGTAAAAATATATTCCGTGAGCACTGACACATTAGAATAATTCCCGACAGGTCTGTGTTTACAATAGACACCCCACCCATCTTTTACACAACACACAAATTGTCATAGATTATTTGACAACATTAATGCTGTATCACAATAAAACGAGCTCATGGTTCATTTGGAAATATGTTTTCGTTATGAAAGCCATAAAATATTCGCCATGACACAGTAGAATAATTCCCAGTCGGTCTATGTTTACCAATGATATCCCGGCACAACCAGTTTTCGAACACATAAGGACAAAATATGAGATTAAAACCTTTACATTTAAATAAAAGACTTTTCCTTTCCAGTCAATGTTTTCATTAATTATAGTACTGAAATTCTGCAGAATCATGCCAAATTGGCATGACCTCTATTGTTACATTTTTTGAACAAAATGACGACCTACTTACCTCATTCCTAACGGAACATCCAACCTCTTTTCGAGCACTTCCGGTAAACATGAAAAGTATAACAAATTATTTCTAATGTTGTGTTTTTTTCAGGTGCACATGAAAGGCAAAACAAGGTGTCTCCCCTTCTTATGACCCTTACATGAGTTGAAAATGATAAATACACCCAATTGTCAAAATTGTCATATCTTCCCACAATTAACATTCCTAATTTGAGTAAACATGCTGAGGTTTGATGGAATGAAGTGCTTGCAGACCACACATTTTCCAGATTATTTTTAAACATTTTCAGTAAAATTACATAAGAGAGGGTAATTTTTTAATGTATCCTCGGCCTCCTAGTTTTCGCACACTTAGCCATAAGTGGTATCATAATATCAGTGAAAAGTATACAGTTAACCTAATAAGATGCTAGATGGAATAAACTATTCAATCTGCAACAAAAACTACCTAGACAATTATCAAATTTAATTTACCTTTCATCTGATAAGATTTTTAAATGTATGACCTACATATTTTTACTTGCGGTAAGTGGCTTTAGTTTTCGCACACTTAATTTAATTAGTTTTTTCCCCCATGATGCAGTGTTTCCATACGGGTAATTTTATGCAAATGAGTTGACCTGATTTTATGTAAAATTGCCAACGCAGATAAAATAGCAAAGTATCCACTATTATTTTACTTTAAAAGAATAAAACAATGCCTTGTATTTGCTTTGTGTTGTTTTAAAGAAAGAAATACATTCATCATCTCGGACAATAATAGTTTATAAATTGTTTACATCTGCTGTGTTCAAAACATGGCAGCCAACTTAGGTCACATGTCAGTCACGTTTTGGGGCAAACTGTTATGAAATAACCACTTGCCAGATGGCTTTTTTTACATAAACACCGATATTGCGTCATCGTTTTTTGCAGGTACCCGCCATTGACTTGACCCAATTCCATTTCTTATTTATGGTGAAAGAGGTTGATGAAAACGCAATTTGTTTACGGTTAAAGAAAGATAAAAGATCAAATCCATATAGTAGCGAAAAATAATATTAATATTCCTGAATTTTCTTTTAATGGAAGGTATTTAATGATAAATACACCGGTAGATGGAGGTACATGCGAAATAATAATGTCCGTGGAGCAGAAAATCGCTTCAATTTTCTTTTTGATGTTTTGAACTATAGGCTTAGCAGACGGACATCAAAAGTGATGACGGAATTCACACAAGAAACGCGCGCATACGTCATTTCCTGAATCGTCCGAAATCACAAGGTGTGCGAAAACAGATGGTTCGACGATACCTATTTTTTTTATCTGCAGTATACTTTTGACTTTTTTGCGGAGAGTAGGTCATAAGATGACGTCATCGATTGTGCAGACGACTGATGTAAAGATTTTAGTCAATGGAAAAAAGCTTTTAATCAAGTTTTAAGGGAAGGCAGATTTGGGCATAGTGAAATGGACTAAAATACACATGGAGGTTAGCTTTTTATATAAAAATTACCTCTCGTATCTCCATTTTTGTTTATATCATCAGGTTGACATTTCTACGTTAGTAGCTGTCAAAATACCAGGTGATCGTATGCAAATGAGCGCGCGCATTGTTATTTCCGCTGTATATTCGGAAGTGTTCGAATTCAGGTTGTGAACGAAAAGTGGTTGTATCGGGATACCCCACCCATCTTTTACGCAACACACACAGAGTCGAAGTTGATTTGACAACATTAACGCTATATCACAACAAAATGAGCTCACGGTCCATTTAAAAATATGTTTTCGTAATGAAATCGATCGAAATAACAGAAATGAAACAGTAGAATAACTCTCAATCGGTCAATGTTTACATTTTCAATAGCATTTTTCTGGATGGGCAGCCATCTTGGATTTATGTGTAGAAATCGCCATTCTACAGTGAATACCTGGCCTACTGTGCAAAGCATTATGGGCCAGGGAACCAGGCTAGCCCTGGGGGAACCATGCTAGCCCTGGTTCTGGATCCGTGTAGCATAGCGTAACGAAGAAATCAGAAGCGGGCCGGTTGACCGAGGCTAAACATAGGCATGGCTGATATCAAGAAAAAGAAACATAGGAATGGTAAAGTTGCCCTGCTCTCATCAGAACCGCAGCCAGTCCTGAAATTTAACCGAGGGAATGGACCACATGCCCCTCAATTTATTTTGATTTCTACATGCGCTCAATGGGTTTTAGTGCATGGTCGTTTTTGTAGGCTACAATCCCGTTCGCATACCATGTTGTTTCGCCCATCGGTCATTTCACACCGAAGTCGTTCCACCCACCATTTATCATATTTTTGTTGTAATAAAGGAAAATTAGTAAATATAATCATAGTATACCCAGGGAGTAAGTATACTTACGTATACCAGATGAATGATTTTATATAAAAAATATTGATAATTTCACTAATTAGGAGGGGAATATCAATATCAGGAGAACAAAATAATCTTTAAGTTGGGATATAGCAGGGTTCTTACATGATTCAGGTGGTATAATTATATATATTATATATTATCAGGTGGTATAATTATATATGTTCGAAATACTTCGTTATTCTTTCAAAGTGAAGATGATATTTTGTGGCTGAGACCAGATGGTCAGTTATTTTGTTAATGATTTGTTTGTTGGTCTATATTATGTTATGCCCGAGTGGAGTAGTATATTTAATACTATTGAACAGAATGTTTTTGATAGATTAACCGATTCTGTTGCATTTTTTCATAATGATACAAATGGTCTTTGTAACATTTTATTGGCGGGGAACTTTAATAGTCGCACCTCTGATATACTGAAAATAGCATCTTCCATGTCAGAATTAAAATTAACTTTACACAATGTTATATCAAATCCAAATAATCTGTCGCTAAGTGTGATATATCACACAATATACAATAGTTTGTCAATCAGAAGCATGTCGTGTTTTCAGCCCACATGATATAATTCCTGCCCATGTGATCTCAAAACTGTGGAAAAGTGTGCGATATACCATTATTATAAATAAATAATACCCTAAGCCTGGTATGTCGCACAATATACCAAAGTTCAGAGATCAGATGTGTAGGAATTATATTTCGAGGCTAAAGCCCTCGGGCACATATAGGGTCTCAGGGGTGATACAGTGGCCAATATGAAAACTGACATAATAATCTATAATTATCGAACCTACATCAATGTGTGGGGTTCATGATTGTGAACATTTATACTAAGTATCAATTTGTATAATTTGCAACAAACTTGAAGACGAGTTTCATTTCATTTTAGATTGCGATCTGTTTAAAGACATCTGAAAGATATATATTAAAAAATATTTTTGGAATCGACCGAGCATGTTCAAATCATAGATCAACATACACCTGTATATCCATGTTCAAATTAAAATAACTTTTTTACAGCAAAAATGAAAAAGAAATTAAAAACTTAATTGTGTATATTTTTAAAGCATTTGAAATTTATAAGAAAAACGCTAACAAATTGATTTGATGTAATTGTAATTCCATGTCTCATTATCTTCTTCTCAATTGTACAGTTTTGTGTGTAATTTTACTATTTTATTTTCACATATAGTCTTGTATATTTGTGTGTGGTGGTTTTGTCGCGTTTGAAAATACAAATAGAGCATTTTGGATTGTGTTTGAAACGTAAGTGTATGTGCTTGTATGTTCTTGACATGGATATCATTAAGTATAATACATCAACCGTAATATTGATATATTTATTATATCTGGGCTGTACAAATCCTATAGCCCGACGCCCGGAACTAGTCCAAAACCAAAGTCGGGCGTGTCACTTTTTCAAAGATTTCAGTCCTGGACTAGTCCAATTTAAAAAAAAAAGAAAGTCGGGCGTGTCACTGTTTGAAAGATTTCAGTCCCAGATTTGTCCAATTAACAATGTCGGCCACCTGTCATAAAACAACCCCAGCACACTTCTCAACGTAATCCTTTAATTGCACTCGCTGATGTAATGCAATTAGCAGCCCCAGCAGCGATTACCTCGGGCAATTTTATCAACAATCAACCATGCCGGAAGTCCCGTCTCCAAATTATTTTAATTGACAGTCGGCATTGTCGACATTATCCAATCAATGGATCCGATCTATTTTAATCACCCGCTAGCCAATGAAACGACTATTACAGGTAAATCACATGTTCATCACGTGATTACCTGTTCGTCACGTGGTGAGCTGAAAATGGCGATACACTGAAACAATAACACCAACACGTGTTAATTAATTAGCAATCAGGCCGATTTGTCGGCAATCTTTCGATGAGTAAAGAAACTAAGGACGTATGTTTGATATGAAACGGTAGGTGTAATTTTTTATTGTTTCTCGGTGTATTGCTGAGCGTAATTGTAACAGACATGAAAGGCAGGTGGGGTAACGGTTTGTGCATAGTTGGTGTACTAATTACGTTCGAAGAATTGAGCTGCTAAAAAAATGAAATTAAAACAAAACAAACTGATATACATAATCAGTTTGATTTCGTATTCGGCAGTGCTAATGTTTACATTTCAAAAATGAGTTTGTTATACTTTTTCAGTGTTAAAAATAAGGAAAATATTTAGAGAGAAAGCGAAAGTGAAAATAAAAAGAGGACACCAATCAAAAAGTCAAAATCATCTGGTGTAGTGGACAAAAACATAAAAATAATATGTTCATATTGATTCACGTTATTTATTTTTTTGCATTAGGTAAAATGTAAGAATCTCATCTGTAGCCCCTTACCTTAGTCCTATATAAAGTTATGACTTTTTTTTCTCTCCATTAAATGATTATCTGAACTGTAATATGAAACTCAATATCTATATTGAAATTTAAAAATGCAGATGTGATTCTTACTATTGCTACTGTTTCACCCAATGGGTCTACAATCTTATCTATACCACTGAAACATACATTAATTGTCTGAAGAGTAAAGAAGGATTGTTTCCTTTACTGTGTATAATGAATTGTAATGAGTATGCAAGACGCAGTTTTAACATATTGAGAAATCGAAAGAATTCAGGACTTGTGTCCATTTTTTGGGACTAGTCACACATTTTTTGGATACTAGTCACTTTTGACCGGGTGACTAGTCCCGGACTAGTGGCTAAAAAATTTATTTGTACAGCCCTGTATATATGTTTAGTCCCTTCTCCTAGAAATTTAAAATGGAAATTCTTACGTGTTCATGTGTTTTGTTTCTGTTTTTTTTCTCTAAAAAGATCTCTAAAAAGAAGTAAACAGTATAACTGTGTTTATTTTTGCATCTGATATTTGTTAATACATCTATGCACGGATTTTGCTACATCTGTTGAAATGTATATGTATAATATTGTATGATCACATGGGCATATGGCTTACTGATTTTGAAATAAAGTGCTTCTTATTAATAAAAAAAATATATATATAAATATGGCACTTGTCTAACCAGTAGTCGAATTAACACAATTAACAATCTAATTAGGACGCCCGTGATGCATATTACCATAATGACAGCTGAGTGTGAAACGAGAATTCAGACGTATTGCTAATGTCTGAACACGCAGGCAGTGATTTTTTTACAAATTCACTAGTACGAGTCCTAGGACTCGCTGGGACAAAAATCTATGAGTCCCAAAACTAAAGGAGTGAGTCCCAGGTTTTAGTAGTAATTTATTTCAAATTCAAGCACTATTTTATAACATGGTGTTGATAACTTTAATCAGGCATACATACGGTGAGAGCATAACAATCGCAGTTGTGAGAACACTGCATCATTCTATCAACATCCCCCTTTCTTTAAGAGAAGTAGTAATAATCCTTAAAATAGAACTAACTAAACTGTTAACATCAATGACTAGAATTTGCAAAATATTACTATGAAAAGAAAGATGATTAATTGCAATCTGAATGACTAGAACATAGCAAATACTGATCTGAACAAACATGTGATTAACTACCATCTGAAAACATTTCTCACAAGCGTCGTTACTGGAGGATGTACTGGCCTTTTGAATGAAACTCGAGTGTTTGTTGCTTTGAGTCACTGTTTAGTTTTCTCTTTGGCCCCATTTTGCAGACGATGCATCGCCAACTCGTGAAATGTTTACTTCCGCACCGTTTCGTGTTTTACCTCACGGCCGATTCCATTGGCTAATCGTATGACCATTATCTAATAATAATCGACGTTACAAAATTACGCGGAACGGTGCGAGGGTAAACTTAACCCTCATCGAATAGACAAATATTGCGGTAGACGCCTGAAAAAAGCGACGGATTGAATTCTTACAGGGGAAATATGGCGGTAGACGCGAGGAAAAAAGCGACGGATTGAATTCTTACAGGGGAAATATGAATTACAGAACTCTTTACTTGCAATTTATGTGCGTCCCGAGAACGCACATGTTCTGACAATTTGCGTCCACGGAAATATTTGTGCGTCCTGGACGCAGGACGCAGAGGTAAAAAAATCACTGCGCAGGGGGTCGCGGGAGGGGTTTCTTTTATTGATAATCGCTCTATACAATTTGTTAACACCTGACTTTCGGAATAAATATGCTCTTCTCAAATTCTTTATTCACTTAGGTTCATACATATGAACAGCATAAGCAACAGTTTATACATTTATATCAATGGCGACAGATCATCAAATATAATTCTAAACACGTATACATCAGGAAATGACTACATACAAACTATCTAACTGTGCGGTTTATGGATTTCTAACTAAAATATGAGTACTAAATAGTATACTAGATGTTACACTATTATTATTATTAATAATAATAATAATATAATATAATAATAACAATAATAATTGTTTTGTAAACATCGTTTCAGATAATTGTATAGCATGTTTATGTCTTTGTACAAATATAAAAAAATAAACTTAGCAGGTTTTTAAACTACTTTCGTATTTCTGCAGCCCTACCAAAACGAAATTTAGAGCACATTTTGTCAGTGTTATACATGTTTTGACCAAAGACGCACCGTTCTACCGAAACGAAATGTAGCACTGTGTTTGGTCATCTTTATTTAAATGTCTTAAGGAAGTTATTATAATCTTACATTCTTTATTATTTTATCCATGAATAAACTAAGTTTTTTTTGTTTCGCATACTTTTCAACTGATAATAATGATGTGAATTTCAGAATATTAGAGGGATTATAATAGAATTTATTTATATATTTCTTCCTCATTTCACTAAATTCAGGACAAATTAAAAGATAATGAAATCACCTAACATACCCCTACATTCATTACTGTATACATATACCCGGTGGGCGAAACGACTGCAAAACGACATATGCGAACTGACCAGGTGCGAAACGACCGGTGGGCGAAACGACCTGTCTCCTAGTGAATTATGTGCACAGACCTAATAACAAATTATTATTTAGAGGTTAATATACGGCCGTGGTGTGCCTTTTGTCGATAATGGCACATCTAGTGCCGTAATGGCCCGAGGGCTTTAGCTCGAGGTCCAGGCACTAGGTGTGCCATTATCGACAAATGGCACACCTAGTGCATGGACCTCGGGCTAAAGCCTTCGGGCCATTATGGCTCTAGGTGTGCCATTATCGACAAAAGGCACGCCACGGCCGTATATTTGCCTTTTTATTACATACCTTACTATAAATGGAGAAGAAGAATAAGAACAACCGGTGCATTTTTATGACAAAATGCGTCGACATGTTTACAAAACGGTGTACATTAAACATACAATGCAAACAATTATTTGGCAAATAAATATATTACATTAAATTAATAAATTACGCTAAATTAGCTTTCTTCCTTGTCTTTCACATTAATGATATATTTCAAAGCTTCAAACGTTTACTGGGCGTGAAAATTGCAGTTGAGATTTCAACGTCCGCTCCTGAGCCATGTAGCGCGCATATATGACATCTTTGTATTGCTTGATGATGTCGACTTCTTCGCGTGCGGTCAGTCTGTTGCTACTGTGCTGATTTTTCATAATCCATAATGGCAGTGTGCCGATTATGGATTTAGAAACAGAACTGATAATCACTGTTTTTCTACTAAAATGTGTTACTATTTATAGTAAGGTATGTAATAATAATAATTATGTCTGTGATATGTGGCATATGTAGCATGAACCGATGTTTTTATTTTTTGTAATACATTATGAAAATTGGCCTATACTTGGAGGTATATATTTGAAAATCTACTGGCTTGAGACCAGTGCCAGCCAAGTACCAGTCACGGCCATTTCCATTTTACATACATGTACGCTGACGTTTTAATTACATATTTGTCACTTTTCTCATTCCTTTTTAGTGTTCAATCAAAATGGCAGTGAAAAAATATGTAATTAAAATGTCAGTGTACATGTAAAAAGCCGACACTGGTCTCCAGCCAGTAAACCGTTTAGCTTAAAATATCTTTAAAACTCTATTTTTTTATGAATTTTTCAATGTAGTCATTTGACAATTCTTTTATATATGCGAGTTTAATTTTTTAAGCCAGAAACAGGTAAATACAGATTAAACTGTTTTAATCTTCAAAAACAATAAATCTTAAATCATAATTACCTGCTCTGATATCCTTTATTAGTATTTAAATGTCTTTGCAGCATAACTGTTGCTAATTATATTATATAAGTGGAAGTTAACTATGTTTGTGGAGCATTGTATACCAGTTTCAACAAATGTTATACATGTAATACTATCCATTGTTAATGCGGTATCCAACCAGTTTTCGGCACCTAACAGTTTTCGTGATGTTCATTTTAAACACGTTTTTAGCGATAATTTTAATTCCGGGTGTACATGTTCACATGAATGATAAATCTAAAAAAACAAACAACAAGAAGTATATAACACATGTTTAAACGAATAAAAAAACAGCAGCGACATATTGTGCTGATCCCTGATGTCGGGGGAAACGATGCGTTTCTATGCGCATGCGCAGATATATCCTTTTAAAGGGACACTGTGTTCCCTTTTATATATTTAATGTGTAAACGTACAGCAGAGGATAATTGAAAATATTTTTAAAATAGTAATTGCTGTTCTTCAAGACAAACATATTGCATCATAAATATAATGGAATAGTCTATTTACATTGACATGTCAATAAATCAAAAACATAATTTTTATTAGAATATGTGTCAATTCTAAGGGAAGCAACCTGTAAATAATTAATGCAGGGGAGTAAGCGAACATTACTAACTTTGTTTCATAAAGTGTTATGGGTGAAAAACGAATTTAAAGCGAAAGAAGTGTCATTGTATTGATGATATTAATAAGATCACGAAAACTTTTCAGATTGGTGACAAAGAATCTGCATTTTACACCGTACTTATATGGAGTTACGTGTCTAGTGGCGTTTCCCGAAATCAACTTAAATGTCATCGTATATTGCATATATAAGGATAAGCCTTTGTATGGTGGTTGCAAATGAAAACTCTACATCTATTTAAAATAATATTTCATTAAAAGTCTCTTAATGTGCCGAAAACTGCTTGGACACCAGTATAGTATCAGGAACTGAAAAGCTGATCAAGTGACGCTACAAGTGAATATAAACCTTGTATTTAGGTTATAAAAGGTTTATGCAGTCTTTAAAATATGTAAAGTTGTATTGTGACTTAGTTTTGTTCCATATATAATTGATAATGTATAACAGTTGATATCTAAAAACAACAATGCTTTTTCAATGATTTCAACATTTAAAAGCATGATAAATGAAGCAAAAAATAAAATAGACACTACTATCAGGGAGTAAGTATACTTGCTACTATATGACATGTTTTCTTGCTTTAGAAAGTTTGCTCTAAGTTTAATATTTTGAATTGAAGTCATTTATCAAATTTCATTGATTTCAAGTCTTTTAAAACATTACCCCACCCACTAGTCTATTTTTACATTGGTGAAAAAACAAAATCCATCAAATTCAATTTTTTAATAAAAAATAAATTACTCATTTTTATAGAGCTTTGTTCCAATAATAAAATAAAAGCAATACATCTAAGGAAGACTAATTATTCATGTGAAAATTATTTATTATATTTTTTCAAAATTGCGTAACTTTTTTAATTTATGTCACATAAAAGCAAAATGTCTGTGTTCCAATCAATCCATAATATACTTTTTATGCCCCCGAAGGGTGGCATATAGTAATCGCACTGTCTGTCCGTTCGTCTATACACTCATGTCCGCTTCATAACTCTGACAATAATGGATGGATTTTCAAATAACTTCGCACAATTGCTCACCACAACAAGGCAACGTGTCGAGCACAAAATCCAGGTCGGTGGCTCCAAGGTCAAGGTCACACTTAGAGATCAAAGTTCAAAATCCGTTCGTCTACACACTCGTGTCCGCTTCATAACTCTGACAATAATGGATGGATTTTCAAATAACTTCGCACAATTGCTCACCACAACAAGGAAACGTGTCGCGACTTATTTATTTTTATTTTTTTTTAAATTTTGTTCTTTTTTTTTTAAATTTTATTTTATTTGATTTTTATTGTTTGTTTAATTTATTTTTTTTTAAGTTTTTTTTTTTTAATTTTTTTTTAATTTTATTTTATTTTTATTGTTTGTTTGATTTTTTTTTGATTTTTTTTTTATGCCCTCGAAGGGTGGCATATAGTAATCGCACTGTCTGTCCGTCCCCGAAGGGTGGCATATAGTAATCGCACTGTCTGTCCGTTCGCGTGTACACTTGTGTCCGCTTCATAACTCTGACAATAATGGACGGATTTTCAAATAACTTCGCACAATTGCTCACCACAACAAGACGACATGTCGCGCACAAAAACCAGGTCCGTGGCTCGAAAGTCCAGGTCACACTTAAAGGTCAAAGGTCAAAATGCGTTCGTCTATACACTCGTGTCCGCTTCATAACTCGGACAATAATGGATGGATTTTTAAATAACTTCGCACAATTGCTCACCACAACAAGGCGACGTGTTGTGCACAAAATCCAGGTCCGTGGCTCCAAGGTCAAGGTCACACTTAGAGATCAAAGGTCAAAATCCGTTCGTCTGTACACTCGTGTCCGCTTCATAACTCTGACAATAATGGATGGATTTTCAAATAACTTCGCACAATTGCTCACCACAACAAGACGACGTGTCGCGCACAAAATCCAGGTCCGTGGCTCCAAAGTCAAGGTCACACATAGATCAAAGTTCAAAATCCGTTCGTCTATACAATCGTCTCCGCTTCATAACTCGTTTTAAATTATTTTTAAATATATCTGCTGGTTTCATATTGCTCCAAGGTCAAGGTCACACTTACAGGTCACTTCGGGGGCATTTTGTCACTTACTGTGACATTTCTTGTTAACTATTAAAATTGATTGTTTTTTATGATCAAACCACTTCCATACAAGCTCACAAAGCCGTAATTCCACCCCATTATTAAATGGGTTGGTTCATGTTAGCATATGCCATTTCCCTGACAAGAAATTTTTAATCTTGAAAAAATGGCGACCTATACATCTTAGTCTTTAATTTGTTTTGAAGGCTCCCTATAATCGATCTCGCACCATGGGGTATTGTACAATATCCTACCATTGTAGTTTATTGTAAATCAGTGTGTGCATAATTACTGTGTGTGTATAATATTACATACTTTTATGGTGTATGCTTCTTTTCACTTGGGGCAAACTCGCCTAACAACAGATCAAGATCTAAATCATCAACATTAACAAAATAGCCTTGTCGACATTACTTTTAATGCGAACGAGCAACTTTAAAATGAGAGCACTTTACAATCATTCAGATGATTTTAATAGAATTTTTTTATTTTGAGTCATTTGACTAATTGCATTTCGAGTCTGTCAACAAGCTTAGCTAATTAGTCCCCCACCGGTCCCTGGGGGGACTATAGGTTTGCACGTTGTCCGTCCGTCCGTCCTTCCGAAATGCTTGTCCGGGCCATTTTTTCAATACTATAAGACTTTGAGATACCAAACTTGGTATGTGGATACATCTTGGGATAGCGGAGTGTCGCGTACCAAAATAAGGTCACTGTGACCTTGAACTGTGACCTCTGTCATAGAAAATGCTTGTCCTGACCGTATTTTCAATACTATAACACTTTGAGATATCAAACTTGATATTTGAATACATCTTGGGATAGCGGTGTGTCGCATACGGTACCAAAATAAGGTCACAGTGACCTGTGACCTCTGTCATAGAAAATGTTTTGAAAATGCTTGTCCGGGCCATATTTTCAATACTATAAGACTTTGAGATACCAAACTTGCTATGTGGATACATCTTGGGATAGTGGTGTGTCGCGTACCAAAATAAGGTCACTGTGACCTTGACATCTGACCTCTGTCAAAGAAAATGCTTGTCCGGAACGTTTTTTCAATACTACATGTATAACACTTAGAGATACCAAACTTGGTATGTGAATACGTCTTGGGATAGCGGTGTGTCGTGTACCAAAATAAGGTCATTGTGACCTGTGACCTCTGTCATAGGAAATGCTTGTCCGGACCGTATTTCATTACTATAACACTTAGAGATACCAAACTTGGTATGTGGATACATCTTGGGATAGCGGTGTGTCGCGTACCAAAATAAGTTCACTGTGACCTTGACCTGTGACCTCTGTCATAGAAAATGCTTGTCTGGACCGTATTTTCAATACTATAACACTTAGAGATACCAAACTTGGTATGTGAATACATCTTGGGATAGAGATGTGTCGCGTACCAAAATAAGGTCATTGTGACCTTGACCTGTGACCTCTGTCATAGAAAATGCTTGTCCGGACCGTATTTTCAATACTATAACACTTAGAGACACCAAACTTGGTATGTGAATACATCTTGGGATAGCGGTGTGTCGCGTACCAAAATAAGGTCATTGTCACCTTGACCATGATATTTGACCTCCATCATAGAAAGTCTGGAAAATGTTTGTCTGGGCCGGTGGGGGACTATGGATTGCCCTGCAATTTTTGATGCTCTTGTTAAAATTAGTTTGTAAATTAGCTGACTTTAAAACTGCAAAGAAACTAACAATAGTAATGCGTTGTTCTAATTATCATTTACACGTTTGTTGTTTTATTTTTATTTCTAAGCATTATGTGTTTGTTAAACCCCCAACATTTACACGGCAGTAGTAAATATTTGTAGGAGGGGCCTATCAAGTTACCACTGCTGCACACAGCCTGTCTATCAACTAAAATAGCTGATGTAAACATTGTCCTACACATGCTGAAGCAGCCGACTCTATATTTGAATTGAATCACAATAATATTTCACAAATGAACGTTGAAACTTTTCCTATACAGTTATAACCACACAAAATCAAGATTTCTTGCCTTTTTGAAGGTCTATTGACAACCTGCTTTAAATTGTGATGATGGTAATACAGAGCAGCACACTTGTTGATAAACACAGCCATGTAGGAAATGTTTACATTCTGTATTAGAAAGGGTCATAACCTCATAGGCTCCTCCCAGCAAATTCAAATTGACAGTTGGTTTAAATTATTGTTTGAAACTATACTTTGCAAATGATTGTGTAAAAAAATATTTACACCAATTGATTTAACATGTTTAAATGTGTATTTGTGCAACTTTTCATAATTTTTTTTTTTCAGTAGTTTATTAAAAAAATTGAAAAAGGGACGTCTGATGTGAAACATGCATAATTTATATAGAAACCTGCCCCAGCGCCATCTTCTGGCTTTTATATGGCAGTTGGGGCTTTAAGTTCTCAATTGTTAGTTATGACAAGGGAATACATTAAACACGAGATTTTTAATTTCACACAATGCAAACAAAGTAGCACAATGTAACTAAAATTGTTTTAAATTTTAATCAACTCGAGATGTTGCCAGTTGTTAAAAATATATATATTTGCGTTATATTTTGTTTGCCGATTCAAGATTTTCCTCTTTTGAAAAAGCATCAACACCATCACGATGAAGATTATTTATTTGACAATCATTTAAATATTAATTAAAATGTCTATATACAGCGACAAAAAACAAAAAATAGCACGGTGATTGCGAAATTGCTTTGAGAAAACAAAAATTGCGTAATAAACTTTTTCCAACTCGCCTGTTTAATTAATCGTTATTCGAAATAAAATAGCATCACTAGGAAGATGATTTGTTTGGCTTTCTCATCATATAGGTCATTTACATATTCATTAAATAATAGTCGTACCATGGTCAAAAAAAGACGCAATGTGATTTGCGTAAACTGAAGAAAAAAATGTGTGTTTTATTTCCTTTCTGTCTCGAGATATTTCCTATATGTATATGTTATTTGGAATAAAATTACATCATTAGAAAGGTTATTAGTCGACTACCGGTCCGGACCGGAGGGGACTTTAGCAGGGCTTGCACTGGCTATTTTTTTCTTTGCGCAACTACTTTCGCCAAATGAAAAAAATTAGAGCCAAATTAAAAACATTGGAGCCAAATATTTTCATATTGGCACAAACATGTCAGTGCTCACACTGGCCAGTTTCATTTAAAAAGGAGTGAGTGCCCTCTCAAATTTTTGATTTTTTAGATCTCTTTCTAGATGAATAAATGATTACACTTCAAAAATAGACAAAAACAATACTGAAGTTTTGCTTCTTTCATTTTAACAATATTGTTTTATTTCCCATGCAAATTATATGTTCAGTACACTGTAAGGAAGTTTATAATCAGGTAAACTTCCTTACAGTATGATTGAGTCGTAGATAGCAGAGGTTTTATGTGTGACTGAGGTATTATGTAATAACAAAAAAAAGAGAAACAGCAAAACAAAAACAAATAATTTAAATTTTGGTCTGTGGGGTTGAACTGTTAAAGGACAAAATATTCTTACAAAACCTAGTAATTATAGGAAGAAAATCATCCAGCAAAGTGTGTTGTTATATTATTATAAAAATATAAGACAATGCATGTGCGATGTTTTAATCCGTTTTTATAAACTTACAACTATGAAAAACGATCTTGTTTACTATGTCGGCTGCCATTTTTAGTTTCTGTGTTGGTCATGTGACTAGCATGTGATCAAGAAAGAATAGATTATATTGTAAATAAAAAAAAAAAAAAATAACAATAATTCAGTCAGTTATACTTTTAATTGAAACACTCATAAAACAAATATACTGACAATGGTCAACTGATCAGTACAGTAAACTTGGTCGAATAATTAGGTGTTTAAAAAGTGAAAGTAGAATTCTGTATAGTACATGCAACGGATTTTCTGATTGGCTTACCGCATATGTGGATAAATAACACCATTTCTAATTGGCTGCATTTGTAATTACATCTTGCAATCTTGGCTGTGTACTCGAGGTGTGATTATTGGACAGTGGTCATGCCAATTATCGAACTAACAAACACTAATTAGCAAACATGTAGGTATGTCACAGCTGGGGGCTTGAGACAGGATTAGAGGATGTTTATTGAGTCACTATAGTCACTGTGGTCCAATAGTCAATTTTACAGTAATTGGTCATGCGCAAGATGCGTGTTAGACTGGGTATCGTTTTTTTTACTTGCTTCGAGTGTCCTCTATAGAAATAACAGCACCCGTCTTTATCTGCATCGAAAATGCTTGTGTAATTGAAAAAAAAAAAAAATTTTTTTTTGATTATTTTGCGCAAATCACTTTCGCAAATTTGTTTTTTCTTGCGCCACATTTCATTCTTATGCGCATTTGGCGCCATTTGAGCATCCCAGTGCGAGCCCTGCTTTAGGTTTGCCCCCCCGTCAGTCAGTCCGTCAGTCTGTTTTTTTGTCCGGACTGTTACTTTGTCATGCATCGTGGGATTTTGAAATAACTTGGCACAAATGTTAACCATAATGAGACGGCATGTCGCGTGCAAGATCCAGGTCCGTAGCTTAAAGGTCAAGGGCACAGTTGGAGGTTAAAGGTCAGTCTGTTTTTTTGTCCGGACTGTAACTTTGTCATGCATTGTGGGATTTTGAAATAACTTGGCACAAATGTTAACCATAATGAGACGGCATGTCGCGCGCAAGATCTAGGTCCGTAGCTCAAAGGTCAAGGTCACAGTTGGAGGTTAAAGGTCAGAAATACGCTTGTCCGGGCTTAAACTTTGTCATGCATCGTGGGATTTTGAAATAACTTGGCACAAATGTTCACCATAATGAGACGGCGTGTCTCGTGCAAGATCCAGTTCCGTAGCTCAAAGGTCAAGGTCACACTTGGAGGTTAAAGGTCAGAAATAGGCTTGTCCGGGCTGATACTTTGTCATGCATTGTGGGATTTTGAAATAACTTGGCACAAATGATCGCCATTATGAGACAGTGTGTCGCGCGCAAGACCCAGGTCCATAGCTCAAAGGTCAAGGTCACAGTTAGAGGTTAAAGGTCAGAAATACGCTTGTCCGGGCTGTAACTTTGTCATGCATTGTGGGATTTTGAAATAACTTGACACACATGTTCACCATTATGAGACGGTGTGTCGCACGCAAGACCCAGATCCATAGTTCAAAGGTCAAGGTCGCAGTTGGAGGTTGAAGGTCAGAAATATGCTTGTCTGGGCTGTAACTTTGTCATGCATTGTGGGATTTTGAAATAACTTGGCACAAATATTCACCATAATGAGACGGCATGAAGCACGCAAGACCCAGGTCCGTAGCTCTAAGGTCAAGGTCACACTTGGTGATAAAAAAGTCAGAAATAGGCTATTCAAATTCCTTGCATGAGCATTCACATGGCTACATTCAACCTTTCATATGGGTACATTCAAAGATAACTGTTTCTTCAATAACTTCAGAATTAACAAACTGGCTAATAACAACTTTATTTCTTTGAAAGTTTTGCAATTATTGTGTTGACGAAACACAGTAACCTTTAACAGCAGTTTGACATTTGTGCAATTATTGTGTTGAAAAAACAGTAACCTTCGACAACTGTGCAGCTTCTGAATTGTTAATTTTGCACAAGTCCCGGTAGGGGACTATGGCCGTCCCTCAGACTGCTTCTTGTTTATTGGGCTTTCTGGTTATATAAAATATATAATAATCCAGTTAAAGATGGATATATAATGTCTATTTGCAATGTAGATGGGTGTGCCGCACCGCAGGTCTCTCGCTACCCGTCACAATAAGCCTAGTAAAATCAATAACTGCAGCGTATAATCGATAGCTGTACATGTGGTGTCATATAGGGCCCTGATTATATATATGACATTGAGTTATTAGCTCACCTGAAAGGGTGAGCTATTGTGACAACTCTTCATCTGTCGTCAACTTTTAGCTTGTTTTACCTGATAGAGGCCACATTACTTTACCAAACTTGCACAGATTGTATATGACCATAAGTTCTCGGACGAGTTCGATAATGGGCCAGATCGGACCAGTAACACCAGAGTTATGGCCCCTGAATTAGCAAAAAATAGTTTTTCATCTTGTTTACAGGCCACATTTTTTCAGCAATCTTAACCAGACATGCACAGATTGTATATGACCATATTAAAATCTCAGACGAGTTTGATAATGGGCAAGATCGGACCAGTAACACCAAAGTTATGGCCCCTGAATTAGCAAAAATGCAGTTTTACATGTTGTTAACAAGATACAGGCCAAATTTCTTGAGCAATCTTAAAGGGACACATGGCAATCTTGAATTTTTAAAAACTCACGGCGTCCCGTTAGTTTTTTCTCTTCACTTGCATTTATTCAATCATTAATAGTAATTGTTAGAATAGTTCAAAGCAAATTATATTTACATATTACTAACTTTTTATAATAGTGCATCAATAATATTTTAAAAATTTGGTAAAATAGTGAAGAAAATTTGAAATCTCATTATTTTATTTAATTATATGCAAGCAGTTTTAAAGTCAAAATGACGCAGGATAACTAAACCGAGGAGCAAATTTTAATGTTTGAATAAAACTGAAGATTGCCATGTGTCCCTTTAACATCACATTTTTTTAATTTTTTTTTAAATTTTTTTTTTTTTAGATCACGTGAGCCGAAGGCTCACAGGACTGGTGATCTATTGGGATCACTCTTCGTCTGTCGTCGTTAACCTTTACCTTGTTAAGACGATAGGGCCTTCATTTTTCATCCGATCTTTACCAAACTTTACTAGATTGTTAATATCAATGAAAGCTCGGACAAGTTTGAAAACCAGCCAGATCAGAACAGTAGCAGCGGAGTTGTGGCTCTTGAATTAGTTAAAAATGCTGTATTTTGCCTCGTTAAGATGATAGGGCCTTCATTTTTGATCCGATCTTTACCAAACTTTACCAGATTGGTCATGTCAATGAAAGCTCGGACAAGTTCGAAAACCAGCCAGATCGGACCAGTTACAGCGGAGTTATGGCCCTTGAATTCATTAAAAATGCTATATTTTGCCTCGTTAAAACGATAGGGCCATCATTTTTCATCCGATCTTTACCAAACTTTACCAGATTGTTAATATCAATGAAAGGTCGGACAATTTCGAAAACCAGCCAGTTCGGACCAGTAACAGTGGAGTTATGGCCCTTGATTTAGTTAAAAATGCTATATTTTGCCTCGTTAATACGATAGGGCCTTCATTTTTAGCTCTACTGATCAGAGATCAGGAGAGCTTATGCCTTGGTGGGGTGTTCGTCGTCCGTCCGTCTGTCTGTCTGTCTGTCCGTCCGTAAACTTTTTTTTGTAGCGATTATTCCTCTGAAACTACTGAATGGATTTTCATGAAACTTTACAGAAATGTTGCCCATGAAGTCTAGTTGATCCTAGCAAAAATTCATGTTGATGTGAGATCCAAGATGGCCGCCGAATCTAAAAATAAGTTTTTAAAAAACAAGTTTGTAGCGACTACTTCTTGAAAACTCTAAGTGATATTGATATGGGACTTTTTCTAAAATGATCAGCATGACATGATGTTGGTCCTTGTCGAAATTCGTTTTGATTCGACGTTAAACATGGCTGCCAGTGGCCATCTTTGTTTACATAGAGTTATATAATGAAAACTTGTAGCGACTACTCCTCTGAAACTACTTGACGGATTTTCATGAAACTTCACAGGAATGTTGCTCTTGATGTCTTCTTGATCCTAGCAAAATTTCAGGTCGGCCGGAAATTCAAGATGGCCACCATGGCTAAAAATAATTTTTCAAATTACAAGTTTGTAGCGACTACTTCTTGAAAACTATAAGTGATATTGATATGGGACTTTTTTTAAAATGATCAGCATGACATGATGTTGGTCCTTGTCAAAAATCGTTTTGATTCGATGTTAAACATGGCTGCCAGTGGCCATCTTTGTTTACATAGAGTTATATAATGAAAACTTGTAGCGACTACTCCTCTGAAACTACTTGACGGATGTTCATGAAACTTCACAGGAATGTTGCTCTTGATGTCTTCTTGATCCTAGCAAAATTTCAGGTCGGCCGGAAATTCAAGATGGCCACCATGGCTAAAAATAATTTTTCAAATTACAAGTTTGTAGCGACTACTTCTTGAAAACTATAAGAGATATTGATATGGGACTTTTTCTAAATTTATCAGCATGACATGATGGTTATCCGAGTCGAACATTATTTTGATTTGACGTTAAACAGGGCTGCCAGTGGCCATCTTTGTTTACATAGAGTTATATAATGATAACTTGTAGCGACTACTCCTCTGAAAATACTTGACGGATTTTCATGAAACTTCACACGAATGTTGCTCTTGATGTCTAATTGATCCTTGCAAAATTTCAGGTCAGCCGGAAATTCAAGATGGCCGCCATGGCTAAAAATAGATTTTCAAAATACAAGTTTGTAGCGACTACTTCTTGAAAACTATAAGTGATATTGATATGGGTCTTTTTCTAAAATGATCAGCATGACATGATGGTTATTCAAGTCGAACATTATTTTGATTCGACGTTAAACATGGCTGCCAGTGGCCATGTTTGTTTACATAGAGTTATATAATGATAACTTGTAGCGACTACTCCTCTGAAACTACTTGACGGATTTTCATGAAACTTCACACGAATGTTGCTCTTGATGTCTAATTGATCTTAGTAAAATTTCAGGTCGGCCGGAAATTCAAGATGGCCGCCATGGCTAAAAATATATTTTTAAAAAATAAGTTTGTAGCGACTACTTCTTGAAAACTATAAGAGATATTGATATGGGACTTTTTCTAAAATGATCAGCATGACATGATGGTTATCCGAGTCGAACATTATTTTGATTCAATGTTAAACATGGCTGTCATTGGCCATCTTTGTTTACATAGAGTTATATAATGAAAACTTGTAGCGACTACTCCTCTGAAACTACTTGACGGATTTCCATGAAACTTCACAGGAATGTTGCTCTTGATGTCTTATTGATCCTAGCAAAATTTGAGGTCGGCCGGAAATTCAAGATGGCCACCACGGCTAAAAATAGATTTTTCGAAAAACCAGTTTGTAGCGACTACTTCCTGAAATCAAAATCAATCCGTAGAGCTTCAAGGTCATTGACCTCTTGTTAAAAAATAAGTTTGTAGCGACTACTTCTTGAAAACTATAAGTGATATTGATATGGGACTTATTCTAAAATGATCAGCATGACATGATGGTTATCCGAGTTGAACATTATTTTGATTCGACGTTAAACATGGCTGCCAGTGGCCGTCTTTGTTTACATAGAGTTATATAATGAAAACTTGTAGCGATTACTCCTCTGAAACTACTTGACGGATTTTCATGAAACTTCACACGAATGTTGCTCTTGATGTCTTATTGATCCTAGCAAAATTTCAGGTCGGCCTGAAATTCAAGAGGGCCGCCATGGCTAAAAATAGATTTTCAAAATACAAGTTTGTAGCGACTACTTCTTGAAAACTATAAGTGATATTGATATGGGTCTTTTTCTAAAATGATCAGCATGACATGATGTTGATCCTTGTCAAAAATCGTTTTGATTCGATGTTAAACATGGCTATCAGCGGCCATCTTTGTTTACATAGAGTTATATAATGAAAACTTGTAGCGACTACTCCTCTGAAAATACTTGACGGATTTTCATGAAACTTCACACGAATGTTGCTCTTGATGTCTAATTGATCCTTGCAAAATTTCAGGTCAGCCGGAAATTCAAGATGGCCGCCATGGCTAAAAATAGATTTTCAAAATACAAGTTTGTAGCGACTACTTCTTGAAAACTATAAGTGATATTGATATGGGTCTTTTTCTAAAATGATCAGCATGACATGATGGTTATTCAAGTCGAACATTATTTTGATTCGACGTTAAACATGGCTGCCAGTGGCCATGTTTGTTTACATAGAGTTATATAATGATAACTTGTAGCGACTACTCCTCTGAAACTACTTGACGGATTTTCATGAAACTTCACACGAATGTTGCTCTTGATGTCTAATTGATCTTAGTAAAATTTCAGGTCGGCCGGAAATTCAAGATGGCCGCCATGGCTAAAAATATATTTTTAAAAAATAAGTTTGTAGCGACTACTTCTTGAAAACTATAAGAGATATTGATATGGGACTTTTTCTAAAATGATCAGCATGACATGATGGTTATCCGAGTCGAACATTATTTTGATTCAATGTTAAACATGGCTGTCATTGGCCATCTTTGTTTACATAGAGTTATATAATGAAAACTTGTAGCGACTACTCCTCTGAAACTACTTGACGGATTTCCATGAAACTTCACAGGAATGTTGCTCTTGATGTCTTATTGATCCTAGCAAAATTTCAGGTCGGCCGGAAATTCAAGATGGCCACCACGGCTAAAAATAGATTTTTCGAAAAACCAGTTTGTAGCGACTACTTCCTGAAATCAAAATCAATCAGTAGAGCTTCAAGGTCATTGACCTCTTGTTAAAAAATAAGTTTGTAGCGACTACTTCTTGAAAACTATAAGTGATATTGATATGGGACTTATTCTAAAATGATCAGCATGACATGATGGTTATCCGAGTTGAACATTATTTTGATTCGACGTTAAACATGGCTGCCAGTGGCCGTCTTTGTTTACATAGAGTTATATAATGAAAACTTGTAGCGATTACTCCTCTGAAATTACTAGACGGATTTTCATGAAACTTCACACGAATGTTGCTCTTGATGTCTTATTGATCCTAGCAAAATTTCAGGTCGGCCTGAAATTCAAGAGGGCCGCCATGGCTAAAAATAGATTTTCAAAATACAAGTTTGTAGCGACTACTTCTTGAAAACTAAAAGTGATATTGATATGGGTCTTTTTCTAAAATGATCAGCATGACATGATGTTGATCCTTGTCAAAAATCGTTTTGATTCGATGTTAAACATGGCTATCAGCGGCCATCTTTGTTTACATAGAGTTATATAATGAAAACTTGTAGCGACTACGGCTCTGAAACTGCTGGACGGATTTTCATGAAACTTCACAGGAATGTTGCTCTTGATGTCTAATTGATCCTAGCAAAATTTCAGGTCGGCCGAAAATTCAAGATGGCCGCCACGGCTAAAAATAGATTTTCAAAAAACAAGTTTTTAGTGACTACTTCCTAAAATCAAAATAAGTCAGTAGAGCTTCAAGGTCATTGACCTCTTGTTTTATTTGATTTTTGTTTTCATTTATTTATTTTTTTAAATTTTTGTTTTTAGCTCGACTGATCAGAGATCAGCAGAGCTTATGCCATGGTGCGGCGTCCGTCGTCCGTCTGTCTGTCCGTAAACTTTTTTTTGTAGTGACTACTCCTCTGAAACTACTGAATGGATTTTCATGAAACTTTACAGAAATGTTGCCCATGAAGTCTAGTTGATCCTAGCAAAAATTCATGTAGATGTGAAATCCAAGATGGCCGCCAAATCTAAAAATAGGTTTTTAAAAAACAAGTTTGTAGCGACTACTTCTTGAAAACTCTAAGGGATATTGATATGGGACTTTTTCTAAAATGATCAGCATGACATGATGTTGGTCCTTGTCGAAAATCGTTTTGATTCGACGTTAAACATGGCTTCCAGCGGCGATCTTTGTTTACATAGAGTTATATAGTAAAAACTTGTAGTGACTACTCCTCTGAAACTACTTGGCGGATTTTCATGAAACTTTACAGGAATGTTGCTCTTGATGTCTCATTGATCATAGCAAAAATTCAGGTCGGCCAGAAATTCAAGATGGCCGCCACAGCTAAAAATAGATTTTTAAAAAATAAGTTTGTAGCGACTACTTCCTGAAATCAAAATCAATCAGTAGAGCTTCAAGGTCATTGACCTCTTGTTTATTTTTTCATTGATTGTTGTTGTTTTTTTTTAATTTTTTTTTTTGTTTTTTTTTTAATTAGAGTCGGTTTGTGTCAGTTTGGACACCTAAGGTATAAATTAAAAATCAATACAATCAACGCTGTAAAGAGAGCAGAGGTCACGGAAATATATACGCATTTAAACTTTATTCCAGCTTTCTGTATGTTTTTCATCAATGTACCGTACGTTTTAAAAACGGGAGCCAGTGACAGTATTGTACAGTCGTCACGTTTGGGTCGTTACGGACATGTCGTCTCTATTCGGACAGACTGTCGGGTCTGTTCGGACGTAGAATAAACAAATATGATATCGGGTTATTTTTAGTCCTGTGCGCATACACCAGTAAAATACCATTAATAAGCATAGTGTTTCTTTTATCAAGAAATCTTAACGATATATACATGTATATGGTGATTTTTTTTTTAATTACATGTCTGTGTAGCGGTATAAACAGTCAACATTTCAAAACAGCATTGAAAACAGAAACAGAAATGCATTTCCTATTGCCATATGATGTCATTCATTTGATTAGTCAAGTTTATCTAATAGCTCATGGAGACTAATTTTTAGTGAATTAGATAAATCTATGTGGTTGGTTTGGGCAATTTAATGTCTGAGTAGCATATTTACCCTGTTCAACATGGGAATTAATTGAAGGCTGATGATATCCAGTTTACAGAGGCTGCACAAATCAATGTTTAAGTGATCAGCGGACTCATGGTAATACTGTATCGACGCAGATATAAAACAACAACAAACGATTCTGAAAACAATACACTGACTAAAACTGAAACTTTAGTAATTCCCAAAAGTCACACACAAATTCGAGATCTTCCAATTCCTCCTCAGACAACAATAAAAGGTCAATAGACCGTACGCACGAACGGTGGAAGAAGCGTGGACAGTTGTGACATCACACCCAGAAAGGACTATTGTCGTATGAAATGCCACAAACTGTACACGTTTCAGAATCAACATCAGACATCTCAGACCCAGACCCATCGATAAGATTTGGCAGGACTACATGTGACGATGAAGTTGAAACAGCATTTTGTAGAGCTGTCAATTAAGTCATGGGATTTCCTTTTTTTGGCTCCAACCTGCTTACTCATTCTGAAATATAAAACAAACATTGGTTTACTATTGTTAAATCACTAAAGGTTTAAACAATCACTAAACATTTAAACTTTTTTTTTATTGAAGAAAAAAAAAAAAGAAGGGAAAAAAAAGCAGAAGGGAAAAAAAGCTTGGTGCGAGTCTTCATTATTTATGTATGATGTTTATAGTGTTCTCAAGGGCTGGCGTGGCGCAGTCGGTAGCATGGCGGATTTGTAACCGGAGGCCCCTGGTTCAATCCTCCGTGGTGCCACTGAGTTCCGTCGGTGTGTTGTTGGGCAAGACACTTTCCCTTAGCCTTGTCCGTCGGATGGGGACGTAAACCGGGCGGTCCCGTGTATCGGTCTATCCTCCGAGCACGTTAATGAACCATAGGAATCAATTTGATAATAAGAGTAGGGCAGGTTCCAGGATTCCTATGTATCCTTCCCCTCTCTCTGGGCGGCTCTAAATAACCTATACTGTGTTGATGAGCCGTTAAACAACATTCAATTCAATTATAGTGTTCTGAAATATATATATTTTTTTAGCCAGGCCCAGGTTTGAACACGACCCGCTTGCTCTATACTTGCCAAAGACAGCTGCTCTACCAACCGTGCTAATTCGCCATTACAGTAAATGTGACATAACTTAGAATTATTCTTAAACCAGACTGTCCGAATAGACCCGAAATCTAAAAATAGTCACTGGGTGACGATGATGTCATATATACCGTATCAGAACTTGTCTTTTTCAATCGGCATCACCGAGGACGTTCAATCGGCATCACCGAGGACAATTGGCACATGTATTTGGGAGATTTCAACTACCGGCCAGTCATTTCGACTTTATATCAAGGGAGGTAAAAGCTTAATACATACTACACATGAACTACGAAGTAAGACAACAAACCTTGTGTCGAAGATGGGACAGCAACTTTTTTTTTCAACACGCAGTTTACTGTGGCTTTCAAAGTGTTTTCAAAAATGGCGAGTGAGGAGCTTTCAAGCATGCGCGGTAAAACTTCTAAATACAACAAAGGAAAGTGATTTGTAGCAAGTGTCTGGACAATGCCGCCGTCCGAACTGACCCGAACCCATTCTACTTCCTTTTTTTATTTTTTTTTAAACAAAATTTGACGAAACTTAGCAGGAAGAATTGGTATGATTTCTAATTGTGCCTATTGCGTTTTTTCCCGGTTTGTTGATTTTTGATGGAGTTAGAGCCCCTTGACATTTTTACTTAAGATTTCTTGTCAGCGCTACTCCTTCTAAACGCCTTGTTGGATTTCGACGAAACTTGGCAAGAAGCATCGGTAAGATGTCCAGTTGTGCATATCGCGCTTTTGTTCCAGTTCGCTGATTTTTGACTGAGTTATGGCCCTTTGACATTTTTACTTTAAATTTCTTGTCGGCGCTACTTCTCCTAAATGGCTTGTTGGATTTCTATGAAATTTGTCAGGAAGCCTCAGTATGATGTCTAGTTGTGCAAATCGCGGTATATCAATGAAATCTTGGACAGGTTCGAAAACCACCTCGATCTTGTTAGTAACGACAGAGTTATGGTCCTTGATTTGTTGAAAAATGTTATATTGTATATTCCTTTGTTAAATCTGTAGATACTTTATTTTTTATCTGATCTTTACCAAATTTGTTTAGAATGTTAATATAAATCCCCCACCCATTTTGATGAAATCTCATTCATAGAAGAAAATGGGACAAATTAAACAATACCCATGCCAGACTAGACACAGCGGACTTATTGCATGATTACAAGGTGAGCGATCTAGGGCCATCCTGGCCCTCTTTGTTTAATTACTACTTTATTTCTTCATCTTTCATCAGTTTTTGCGCACAATATGACCTATTTATGTGTCGACGTGCCGCAAAACACTATTCATTCATTCATTCATTTTACCAAGTTTGTTCAAATGGTGACCCTGACAGTTTTACATAGATTTATATAGTAAAATATTTAAAAAATCTTCTCTGAAACTACAAGAGCCATGGGTTTAATATTTTGCATTTACTATGAGCTTATGGTCCTTTACCAAGTTTATTCAAATGGTGACCCTGGGGTCACATTTGGCCCTGCCCAGGGTCACATGTTTTACATAGACTTGTATAGGGAATCACTTAAAAAATCTTCTCTGAAACCACAAGGCACACAGCTCTCATATATATTACATGTAGCCCTGGGGTCACATTTGGTCCTGCCCCAGGGGTTACACTCTAGCACCTTCATTTTGTATTTGGTCTTTACCAAACTTTGTCAGTGTCTTTATATCAGTGTTGTTAACACAACAGAGGTCAGTTGCCTCTTAAATACATGTACCGTCTCCAAAAGAAATGTGCTAAAAGTGCGTTAAATTCTTATAGCTTTTTAGCTCGACTGATCAGAGATCAGCAGAGCTTATGCCGTGGTGCGGCGTCTGTCGTCCGTCCGTCTGTCTGTCCATAAACTTTTATTTGTAGCTTCTACTCCTCTTAAACTACTGCATGGATATTCATGAAACTTTTCAGAAATGTTGCCCATGAAGTCTAGTTGATCCTAGCAACAATTCATGTTGATGTGAAATCCAAGATGGCCACCAAAGCTAAAAATAGATTTTTAAAATACAAGTTTGTAGCGACTACTCCTTGAAAACTATAAGTGATATTGATATGACTATAAGTGACTATAAATTTTTTCTAAAATGATCAGGATGACATGATGTTGGTCCTTGTCCAAAATCGTTTTGATTCGACGTTAAATATGGCTGCCAGTGGCCATCTTTGTTTACATAGAGTTATATAGTAAAAACTTGTAGCGACTACTCCTCTGAAAGTACTTGGCAGATTTTCATGAAACTTTACAAGAATGTTGCTCTTCATGTCTAAATGATCCTAGCAAAATTTCAGGTCGGCCAGAAATTCAAGATGGCCGCCACAGCTAAAAATAGATTTTTAAAATATAAGTTTGTAGCGACTACTTCTTGAAAACTATAAGTGATATTGATATGGGACTTTTTCTAAAATGATCAGCATGACATAATGTTGATCCTTGTCAAACATTATTTTGATTCGACGTTAAACATGACTGCCAGTGGCCATTTTTGTTTACATAGAGTTATATAGTAAAAACTTGTAGCGACTACTCCTCTGAAACTACTTGACGGATGTTCATGAAACTTCACAGGAATGTTGCTCTTGATGTCTAGTTGATCCTAGAAAAAGTTCAGAGTTGCCGGAAATTCAAGATGGCCGCCAAGGCTAAAAATAGATTTAAAATAAATAAATTTGTAGCGACTACTTCTTGAAAACTGTAAGTGATATTGATATGGGACATTTTCTAAAATGATCAGCATGACATGATGTTGATCCTTGTCGAAATTTATTTCGATGCGACTTTAAACATGGCCGCTAGCGGCCATCTTTGTTTACATAGATTTATATAGTAACAAATTGTAGCGACTACTCCTCTGAAACTACTTGACGGATTTTCATGAAACTTTACAGGAATGTTGCTCTTGATGTCTAATTGATCCTAGCAAAATTTCAGGTCGTCCAGAAATTCAAGATGGCCACCACAGCTAAAAATAGATTTTTAGCTCTACTGATCAGAGATCAGCAGAGCTTATCCCGTGGTGCGGCGTCCGTCGTCCGTCTGTCCGTAAACTTTTTTTTGTAGCGACTTCTCCTCTGAAACTACTGAATGGATTTTCATGAAACTTTACAGAAATGTTGCCCATGAAGTCTAGTTGATCCTAGTAAAAATTCATGTTGATGTGAAATCCTAGATGGCTGCCAGATCTAAAAATAGGTTTTTAAAAAACAAGTTTGTAGCAACTTCTTCATGAAAACTATAAGTGATATTGATATGGGACTTTTTCTAAAATGATCAGCATGACATGATGTTGATCCTTGTCGAAAATCGTTTTGATTCGACGTTAAACATGGCTGCCAGCGGCCATCTTTGTTTACATATAGTTATATAGTAAAAATTTGTAGCGTCTACTCCTCTGAAACTACTTGGCGGATTGTCATGAAACGTTACAGGAATGTTGCTCTTGATGTCTAATTGATCCTAGAAAAATTTCAGGTCGGCCGGAAATCCAAGATGGCCGTCACAGCTAAAAATAGATTTTTAAAAAATAAGTTTGTAGCGACTACTACTTGAAAACTATAAGTGAT
Organism: Cyrtodaria siliqua; assembly: GCA_037043455.1. NCBI lineage: Eukaryota > Metazoa > Mollusca > Bivalvia > Adapedonta > Hiatellidae > Cyrtodaria > Cyrtodaria siliqua. The sequence continues at coordinate 114,752 of JAWPHD010002996.1, forward strand.
ATTGATATGGGACTTTTTCTAAAATGATCAACATGACATGATGTAGATCCTTGTGGAAAATTATTTTGATTCGACGTTAAACATGGCTGCCAGTGGCCATCTTTGGTTACATAGAGTTATATAGTAAAAACTTGTAGCGACTACTCCTCTGAAACTACTTGACGGATGTTCATGAAACTTCACAGGAATGTTGCTCTTGATGTATAGTTGATCCTAGAAAAACTTCAGTTCGGCCGGAAATTCAAGATGGCCGCCACAGCTAAAAATAGATTTAAAATAAATAAGTTTGTAGCGACTACTTCTTCAAAACAATAAGAGATATTGATATGGGACTTTTTCTAAAATGATCAGTATTACATGATGTTGGTCCTTGTCGAAAATCGTTTTGATTTGACGTTAAACATGGCTGCCAGTGGCCATCTTTGTTTACATAGAGTTATATAATGAAAACTTGTAGCGACTACTTCTCTGAAACTACTTGACGGATTTTCATGAAACTTCACAGGAATGTTGCTCTTAATGTCTTATTGATCCTAGCAAAATTTCAGGTCGGCCGGAAATTCAAGATGGCCGCCACGGTTAAAAATAGATTTTCAAAAAACAAGTCTGTAGCGACTACTTCCTGAAATCAAAATCAATTAGTAGAGCTTCAAGGTCATTGACCTCTTGTTAAAAATTAAGTTTGTAGCGACTACTTCTTGAAAACTATAAGTGATATTGATATGGGACTTTTTCTAAAATGATCAGCATGACATGATGTTGATCCTAGTCGAATATTGTTTTGATTCGACGTTAAACATGGCTGCCAGTGGCCATCTTTGTTTACATAGAGTTATATATTAAAAACTTGTAGCGACTACTCCTCTGAAACTACTTGACGGATGTTCATGAAACTTAACAGGAATGTTGCTCATGATGTCTAGTTGATCCTAGAAAAATTCAGGCTGGCCGGAAATTCAAGATGGCCACCACGGCTAAAAATAGATTTAAAATAAATAAATTTGTAGCGACTACTTCTTGAAAACTGTAAGTGATATTGATATGGGACGTTTTCTAAAATGATCAGCATGACATGATGTTGATCCTTGTCGAAATTTATTTTGATGTGACTTTAAACATGGCCGACATGGCCGCTAGCGGCCATCTTTGTTTACATAGATTTATATAGTAAAAACTTGTAGCGACTACTCCTTTGCAACTGCTTGACAGATTTTCATGAAACTTTACAGGAATGTTGCTCTTAATGTCTAATTGATCCTAGCAAAATTTCAGATCGGCCAGAAATTCAAGATGGCCGCCACAGCTAAAAATAGATTTTTAAAAAAGAAGTTTGTAGCGACTACGTCTTGAAAACTATAAGTGATATTGATATGGGACTTTTTGTAAAGTGATCAGCATGACATGATGGTTATCAGAGTCAAACATTATTTTGATTCGACGTTAAACATGGCTGCCAGTGGCCATCTTTGTTTACATAGAGTTATATGATGAAAACTTGTAGCGACTACTCCTCTGAAACTACTTGACGGATTTTCATGAAACTTCACAGGAATGTTGCTCTTGATGTCTAATTGATCCTAGCAAAATTTCAGGTCACCCGGAAATTCAAGATGGCTGCCATGGCTAAAAATAGATTTTCAAAATACAAGTTTGTAGCGACTACTACTTGTACACTATAAGTGATATTGATATTGGACTTTTTGTAAAATGATCAGCATGACATAAAGTTGGTCCTTGTCAAAAATTGTTTTGATTCAACGTTAAACATGGCTGCCAGTGGCCATCTTTGTTTACATAGAGTTATATAGTAAAAACTTGTAGCGACTAATCCTTTGAAACTACTTGGCAGATTTTCATGAAACTTTACAGGAATGTTGCTCTTAATGTTTAATTGATCGTAGCAAAATTTCAGATCGGCAAGAAATTCAAGATGGCCGCCATAGCTAAAATTAGATTTTTTAAAAAAGAAGTTTGTAGCTACTACGTCTTGAAAACTATAAGTGATATTGATATGGGACTTTTTGTAAAATGATCAGCATGACATGATGGTTATCAGAGTCAAACATTATTTTGATTCGAAGTTAAACATGGCTGTCAGTGGCCATCTTTGTTTACATAGAGTTATATAATAAAAACATGTAGCGACTATTCCTGTTAAACTACTTAAAGGATTTTCATGAAACTTCACAGGAATGTTGCTCTTGATGTCTAATTGATCCTAGCAAAATTTCAGGTCGGCCGGAAATTCAAGATGGCCGCCACAGCTAAAAATAATTTTTCAAAAAATAAGTCTGTAGCGACTACTTCCTGAAATCAAAATCAATCAGTAGAGCCTCAAGGTCATTGACCTCTTGTTTTCTCCGGTTCGTTGATTTTTGGTGGAATAACGGCCCCTTGACATTTTTTGGCTCCTGAGCACGTGAGCTATTGTGGCCACTTTTCGTCTGTCGTCCGTCGTCAACTTTTAGCTCGTTTACACGATAGAGGCCACATTACTTGAGCAATCTTAACCAAATTTACGCAGATTGTATATGACCATAAGATCTCGGACAAGTTCGATAATGGGCCAGATCGGACCAGTAACACCAGAGTTATGGCCCTTGAATTAGCAAAACATGCAGTTGTTCATCTTGTTTACACGATAGATGCCCAGTCTTCCCGAAACTGGCGGACAATATGCCAGACATTTGGTCAGACAGACTGGAAAATTGTGTCGGACCGAGTAACTTTCAGCCTCCAAATGACCTTGTGTCAAGGTCAAGGTCAGTTAGTTGTCTCTTAAATACATGTACTGTCTCCAAATTTCACAATACATGTAACATCTCCAAATTTGACTATGTTTAGCAATATAAAATTGTGGAGTACCAGATTTCATATCTAAACTCACTGCCACTGGACATATATTTCGTTTCTGTTTTAAATACATACACATTTCAATGTATGCACATTTCATTGTGAATTTTATAAGGTTTGACAGGAACATTATCACTTGAACTTTATGTCGGGCTACTGCAGCTGGGTAATTTGATACTCCAGTAAAAGTTTATCACAGACATGTTGATTAAACTGTCAAATATAATTACCATTGTATTGTGTTACAGTACAGACCACCAAATTCATTTGCAACATCTCTTTTCATATTAGTTTAAACTTATTTATTTTACATGGATTGTAAGAGAAAAAAATCACTTTTTAGCTCGACTATTCGAAGAATAAGAGAGCTTATGTAATCACCCCGGGGTCGGCGTCGGCGTCCCACATTCACGTTTGCGTGTAAGCTGTGTTTACAAGTCTATAGCTCTTACATTTCTTATCCTAGCACAACCAAATTTGGCCATGGGCTTCCTTATAGCATTATCTTAAGGGCTGCATAAGCAATTTTGGTTCCTGTAACCCATGGGCTCCCATGGAACCCAAATTATGATAGCCCATAAAATGTGTCCCATTTCACATCAAATTTTGCGTGTAAGCTGTGTTTACAAGTCTATATCTCTTACAATTCTTACCCTAGCACAATCATATTTCGCCATTAGCTTCCTTATAGCATTATCTTAAGGGCTGCTTAAGTAATTTTGGTTCCTGTAACCCCTGGGCTCCCATGGAATCCAAATTCTGATAGCCCTTAAAATGTGTCTATTTCACATCAAATTTTGCGTGTAAGCTGTGTTTACAGGTCTATATCTCTTGCATTTCTTGTCCTAGCTGAACTAAATTTTGGAATTGGTTTCCTTATAGTATGTTGTAAAGGGTTGGGTAATTAATTTTGTCTTCTGCAAATTCTGGGCTCCTATGGAACCCACATAGTGATGGCCCATAAAATGTGCAATAGATGCAGATCTAGGTTTGCATGTAAGCATGTATATATCTATAAATTTGGTTTGGGATTTCTTATAGCATTATGCATCTTATACATACTTCACTCATATTGGGGCATGGGCTCACCCCCAGCCCCCACTCCCCTCCCACCCCTCCACACTTTTTTTACATATTTCTGTGTTGTTTTGGTCGATTCTTACTCTCCACTCCCCCCGCCTCTCACTCCCCCCCCCCCACACTTGAAACTTTTTTATTCTTTTTTTTTTTACATATTTCTGTGTTGCTTTCGTAAACTCTTACAAATGTTGCTCCCTCCCCCTCGCTGCCCCCCTCCCCTATCATGCCCCACCCCCACCCCACACTCGAAACTAGACTATTATTATTAATTTTTAAATTTTGTACATATTTTTGTGTTATTTTGGTGAATTTTTACACATAGCTTCTTACACATATATGTTGCCCCCTGTCCCCCTCACCCCCCACCCCCCCACCCCCCTCCCCCCCCACTTGAAACTTTTTTTTTTTTGTGTTGCTTTTGTGAATTCTTACACATGTTGCCCACTGCCCCCCTCCCCTGCCCCCCTCCCCTGCCCACACACCCACCACACACTCGAAACTAGAATATTTTTATTTAATTTTATTTATTTTTTACATATTTCTGTGTTGCTTTTGTAAATTCTTACACATGTCGCCCCCTGTCCCCCTACCCCGCCACCCCCATCCCCCTCCCCCCACCACACACTCGATACTAGAATATTTTTATTTAATTTTTATTTTTTTTACATATTTCTGTGTTATTTTGGTCAATTCTTACACAGCTTCTTACACACACACTCTTTTTTTTTTTTTTTCTTCTTTTTTTTGGTACATATTCTGTGTTTTGGTCAATTCTTACATATAGCTATGTTGCCCCACCTCCCCTCCCCCACCCCACCCCACCCCCACGCTCGAAATGGAATATTTTTATTTAATGTTTATTGTTTTTTTACATATATCTGTGTTGTTTTGGTAAATTCTTACACATAGCTTCTGACACATATATGTTGCCCCCTCCACCCCATTCCCTGCCTCTCCACCCCCCACTACCTCCCCCCACTCCCCCCAACACTCCAATTTTTTCATTTTTTTTTTACATATTTCTGTGTTGTTTTGGTCAATTCTTACACATAGCTTCTTACACATAATATGTTGCTCCCTTCACCCCCTCACCCACACAAACACACTCGAAAACCTTTTTTTATTTTTTTTTACATTTTTCTGTGTTGTTTTGGTCAATTCTTACATATAGCTATGTTGCCCCCTCCCCCACCACCCCACCCCCACACTCGAAATGAAATATTTTTATTTAATGTTTATTGTTTTTTTTACATATATCTGTGTTGTTTTGGTAAATTCTTACACATAGCTTCTTACACATATATGTTGCCCCCTCCACCCCCCCATTCCCTGCCTCTCCACCCCACACTCGAAATATTTTATTTTTTATTTTGTTTTTACCATATTTCTGTGTTGTATTGGTCAATTCTTACATAGCTTCTTACACATATATGTTGCCCTCCCCACCCCCCACCTCTCCCCCATCCCCACTCAAAACTCGATTTTTAGCTCTACTGATCAGAGATCAGCAGAGCTTATGCCGTGGTGCGTCGTCCGTCCGTCTGTCTGTCCGTCTGTCCGTCCGTCTGTCTGTCCGTAAACTTTTTTTTGTAGCGACTACTCCTCTGAAACTACTGAATGGATTTTCAAGAAACTTTACAGAAATGTTGCCCATGAAGTCTAGTTGATCCTAGCAAAAATTCATGTTGATGTGAAATCCAAGATGGCTGCCAGATCTAAAAATAGGTTTTTAAAAAACAAGTTTGTAGCGACTTCTTCATGAAAACTATAAGTGATATTGATATGGGACTTTTTCTAAAATGATCAGCATGACATGATGTTGGTCCTTGTCGAAAATCGTTTTGATTCGACGTTAAACATGGCTGCCAGCGGCCATCTTTGTTTACATAGAGTTATATAATGAAAACTTGTAGCGACTACTCCTCTGAAACTACTTGACGGATTTTCATGAAACTTCACAGGAATGTTGCTCTTGATGTCTAATTGATCCTAGCAAAATTTCAGGTCGGCCGGAAATTCAAGATGGCCGCAACGGCTAAAAATAAATTTTCAAAATACAAGTTTGTAGCGACTACTTCTTGAAAACTATAAGTGATATTGATATGGGACTTTTTCTAAAATGATCATCATGATATGGTGTTGGTCCTTGTCAAAAATCGTTTTGATTCAACGTTAAACATGGCTGCCAGCAGCCATCTTTGTTTACATACAGTTATATAGTAAAAACTTGTAGCGACTACTCCTTTGAAACTACTTGACAGATTTTCATGAAACTTTACAGGAATGTTGCTCTTAATGTCTAATTGATCCTAGCAAAATTTCAGATTGGCCAGAAATTCAAGATGGCCGCCACAGCTAAAAATAGATTTTTAAAAAAGAAGTTTGTAGCGACTACGTCTTAAAAACTATAAGTGATATTGATATGGGACTTTTTGTAAAATGATCAGCATGACATGATGGTTATCAGAGTCAAACATTATTTTGATTCGACGTTTAACATGGCTGCCAGTGGCCATCTTTGTTTACATAGAGTTATATGATGAAAACTTGTAGCGACTACTCCTCTGAAACTACTTAACGGATTTTCATGAAACTTCACAGGAATGTTGCTCTTGATGTTTAATTGATTCTAGCGAAATTTCAGGTCGCCCAGAAGTTCAAGATGGCTGCCATGGCTAAAAATAGATTTTCAAAATACAAGTTTGTAGCGACTACTACTTGAAAACTATAAGTGATATTAATATTGGACTTTTTGTAAAATGATCAGCATGACATGATGTTGATCCTTGTCAAAAATTGTTTTGATTCAACGTTAAACATGGCTGCCAGCGGCCATCTTTGTTTACATAGAGTTATATAGTAAAAACTTGTAGCGACTAATCCTTTGAAACTACTTGGCAGATTTTCATGACACTTTACAGGAATGTTGCTCTTAATGTTTAATTGATCCTAGCAAAATTTCAGATTGGCCAGAAATTCAAGATGGCCGCCACAGCTAAAATTAGATTTTTAAAAAAGAAGTTTGTAGCGACTACGTCTTGAAAACTATAAGTGATATTGATATGGGACTTTTTGTAAAATGATCAGCATGACATGATGGTTATCAGAGTCAAACATTATTTTGATTCGACGTTAAACATGGCTGTCAGCGGCCATCTTTGTTTACATAGAGTTATATGATGAAAACTTGTAGCGACTATTCCTGTGAAACTACTTGACGGATTTTCATGAAACTTCACAGGAATGTTGCTCTTGATGTCTAATTGATCCTAGCAAAATTTCAGGTCGGCCGGAAATTCAAGATGGCCGCCACGGCTAAAAATAATTTTTTCAAAAAACAAGTCTGTAGCGACTACTTCCTGAAATCAAAATCAATCAGTGGACCTTCAAGGTCATTGACCTCTTGTTAATTTTTTTTTTTTTACATATTTTTGTGTTGTTTTGGTGAATTATTACATAGCTTCTTACACATATATATTGCCCTCACCACCCCCACTACCCCCACCCCACCCCCACCCCCCAGCCCCACTCAAAACTTGATTTTTTTTTATATATTTTTTTTTATACATATTTCTCGGTAGTTTTGATCAATTCTTACACATAGCTATGTTGTGCCCCCAAACCCCACCCCCACATTGTTTTAGCCTTGTTTTCTGATGGTATATACTAGCTATATAATTTACTATTCTCTGAAAAATCGAATAGTCGAGCTGCTCTGTTCTCCGACAGCTCTTGTTATTTAGAGCACCTCCCAAAAGTCAACTTTCTTGTTATAGGCTATTTTTAGAAATCGACATGTTTTCCAACGTAGATTTTGACGTTGATTTTAAAATAGCATCATTTCTAAATTTAGACCACTGTTTTTGATTTAGAGTCACATAAAAAATCTACTTTTTCCCTCTGTGGTAGATTTATATGTTTTCTGACATAATTTTTAACGAGGAACCCAATTCTGTTATTGTTTATTCCCTATGACTTTTTTATTTAGAGGCACTTCAATGTTTGTTTGTTTCCCCTTTGAGGTAGCCCAATATGAAGTATATGTTTTCTGAGGTATTTTTTGATGCTGAATCTAAATCTGTCATAGTTTTGTTAAAGCCAGTGTTAATTGCTATGCATGCCAGCAGCAACACCACATTAATTCAGCTGACATTTCTTGATAAAACATGATACCCTTAGATTAAAATGTCATTTTGTGAAACAATACAAGTTGACAAGCTAGATAAATAAGCTGGATAATTGCTGCAATTATAATAACCTATATGTTGACAAACATTACACAACAACCAAATTTAAGATCAATTTCAAGTGTTTTTTTTATTATATTTATCTAAATCAAAAGAATTTCTCTGTTTAAAGGGACACTGTAACTTTGAGCTTATAAAGCAAAATATATAATTATGTTAACGACATTACACAACTACAATACTGAATATTCAATAAAAATAAGAATGGGTAATGTCTGTTCTGTCATTCAATATTTGCATTTCGCTCCATTTAAGGAAAACTATGAATGCTAACCTACTGAATGCTGACAATAGTATTTGACCGCGTTAACAGTTACTATAAACCCTCGATTTTATCAAGATGAAGATTGCTTGATACATGTTTGATGGACATGTCACTTTAGGCGAGACACCATGTTGCACGCAAATACCGAAAAAAGTATTTTTATTTAGAGCAGCTCCCAAAAGTCAACTTGATACAATTTGTAGTAAATAATTATGTAATTATGTTCAACAAATATACAAAGTTTCATATATATATATATATACAATAGACCACCCTTATAAATACCCCTGATACATTCTATTTGAGTGCAGAATAGGGAATACACGTTATCTGTAGCGACTACTTCTTGAAAACTGTAAGTGATATTGATATGGGACTTTCTAAAATGATCAGCATGACATGATGTTGGTCCTTGTCAAAAATCGTTTTGATTCAATGTTAAACATGGCTGCCTGAGTGGCCATCTTTGTTATGCCGCCGAAGGGGTGCATATAGTAGTCGCACTGTTTGTCTGTCAGTCCGTCAGGATCTTCGTTCGTCTGTACAATCGTGTCCGGTTAATAACTAAATGACAATAATGGAAGGATTTTCAAATAACTTGGCACAATTGCTCACCACAACAAGACGACGTGTCGCGCACAAAATCCAGGACCGTGGCTCCAAGGTCACGGTCACACTTAGATCTTTGTTTACATAGAGTTATATAGTAAAAACTTGTAGCGACTACTTCTCTGAAACAACTTGACGGATTTTTATGAAACTTTACAGGACAGTTGCTCTTGATGTCTAGTTGATTCTTGCAAAAGTTCAAGTCGGCCGGAAATTCAAGATGGCCGCCACGGCTAAAAATAGATTTTTAAAAACCAAGTTTGTAGCGACTACTTCTTGAAAACTGTAAGTGATATTGATATGGGACTTCTTCTAAAATGATCAGAATGACAAGATGTTGGTCCTTGTCCAAAATCATTTGAATTCAACATTAAACATGGCTGCCAGCGTCCATCTTTGTTTACATAGAGTTATATAGTAAAAACTTGTAGCGACTACTCATCTGAAATTGGGGGCGTCCGTGGCCGAGTGGTTAGAGTCTCTGACTTGCAATCACTTGCCCCTCACCGCTGTAGGTTCGATCCCTCAGGGGCCTAGGAATCTTTATGTGAGGAAGCTATCCAGCTGGCTTGCGGAACGTCGATGGTTCTACCCAGGTGCCCGCCCGTGCACGAAAATTGCCCGGAGGGGCACCTGGGGTCTTCCTCCACCAGTGGAAGCTGGAAAGTCGCCATATGACCTTAGCTGTTGGTGCGACTATAAAATCCAATTCAATTCAATTCAATTCATCTGCAATTGCTTTATGGATTTTGATGAAACTTCACAGGAATGTTGCTCTTGATGTCTAGTTGATCCTAGCAAAATGTCAGGTCGGCCGGAAATTCAAGATGGCTGCCACGGCTACAAATAGATATTTAAAAAGCAAGTTTGTAGCGATTACTTCTTGAAAACTATATGATATTGATATGGGACTTTTTCTGAAATGATCGGCTTGACATAGTGTTGGTCCTTGTCGAAAATCATTTTGATTCAACATTAAACATGGCTGCCAGTGGCCATCTTTGTTTACATAGCGTTATATAGTAAAAACTTGTAGCGACTAATCCTCTGAAACTACTTGACGGATTTTTATGATACTTCACAGGAATGTTGCACTTGATATCTAGTTGATCCTAGCAAAATTTCGGGTCGCCCAGAAATTAAAGATGGCTGCCACGGCTAAAAATAGATTTTTAAAAGTCAAGTTTGTAGCGACTAACAGTAATTTTTGAAAACTATAAGTGATATTGATATGGGACTTTTTCTAAAATGATCAACTTGACATGATGTTGGTCCTTGTCGAAAATCATTTTGATTCAACATTAAACATGGCTGCCAGTGGCCATCTTTGTTTACGTAGAGTTACATATTAAAAGCTTGTTGCGACTTCTTCTCTGAAACTACTCGACAGATTTTCATGAAACTTCACAGGAATGTTCCTCTTGATGTCTAGTTGATCCTACCAAAATCTCAGGTTGGCCGGAAATTCAAGATGGCCACCACGACTAAAAATAGATTTAAAAAAAAAAGAAAAGTTTGTAGCGACTAATTCTTTAAAAAACTGTAAGTGATATTGATATGGGACTTCTTCTAAAATGATCAGCATGACAGGATGTTGGTCCTTGTCTAAAATCGTTTTGATTCGACATTAAACATGACTGCCAGCGTCCATCTTTGTTTACATAGAGTTATATAGTAAAAACTTTTAGAGACTAACCCTCTGAAACTACTCGACGGATTTTTATGAAACTTCACAGGAATGTTGCTCTTGATGTCTAGTTGATCCTTGCAAAATTTCAGGTCGGCCAGAAATTTAAGATGGCCGCCACAGCTAAAAATAATATTTAAAAAAAACAAGTTTGTAGGGACTACTACTTGAAAACTATAAGTGATATTGACATGGGACTTTTTCTTAAATGATCAGCCTGACATGATGTTGGTCCTTGTTGAAAAACATTTTGATTCAACATTAAACATGGCTGCCAGTGGTCATCTTTGTTTACATAGAGTTGTATAGTAAAAACTTGTAGTGACAACTCTGAAACTACTGGACGGATTTTCATGAAACTTCACAAGACAGTTGCACTTGATGTCTAGTTGATCCTAGTAAAATTTCAAGTCAGGCGGAAATTCATGATGGCCGCCAAAGCTGAAAATAGATTTTTAAAAATTCAAGTTTGTAGCGACTACTTCTTGAAAACTGTAAGTGATATCATATTGATATTGGACTTCTTCTAAAATGATCAGCATTACATGATGTTGATCCTTGTCCAAAATCATTTTGATTTGACATTAAACATGGCTGCTGGCAGCCATCTTTGTTTACATAGAGTTATAAAGTAAAAACTAGTAGCGACGACTCCTCTGAAACTACTTGACGGATTTTCATGAAACTTCACAGGACAGTTGCTCTGGATATCTAGTTGATCCCAGCAAAATTTCAAGTCAACCGGAAATTCAAGATGGCCACCACGGCTAAAAATAGATTTTTTAAAGAACAAGTTTGTAGGGACTACTTCTTGAAAACTGTAAGTGATATTGATATGGGGCTTTTTCTAAAATGATCAGCATGACATGATGTTGGTCCTTGTTGAAAATTATTTTGATTCGACATTAAACATCCTTGCCAGTGGCCATCTTTGTTTACATAGAGTTATAAAAGACTTGTTAGGACTATTCTGAAACTACTCCTACATTTTTCATCTGATTTTCATGAAAGTTGGTAGAAAATACCACTATGGTGTCTAGTAGCACATATTGTCAGGACGTTACGGTTGATTTTTTTTTTGTGGCAGTTTTAGGGGACTATGATGATTTTGTGTCGCCTTTTTAATGAAAAATGCAATACATAGGGATCACTTTGTCGTCAGTCCGTCACGAAAACTTAACGTTGGCTATAACTTTATCATTCTTCATGTTTCTTCATCAAACTTTCAATATATACTCATGATGACAACATCAACATGACCTTAACAAAATTTAAAGTTCAAGGTCACACTGATGGTCATAATATGGGTTAAATACTCATTCTTTTCTTCACAAAAACTAAGTCAGGCCAGTTTGTCAAGGTCATTTATCTGGGTCCAAACAACCTTGTTATACTGACAAAGTGCTGACAGGTGACACACGTGTTCCACAGAACACCCGTCTAGTTTAAATATAAGCTTGTCTGCTCAGCTCCTACATTTTTCATCCGATTTTCATGAAACTTCACAGAAAGTATCAGTATGATGTCTAGTAGCGCATGTTTTCAGGATGTTCCAGTTCAATGATTTTTTGCAGAGTTAAGGGACTTTGAAGTTTTTCGAATCTAAATCTTGTCCGCTCAACTCCTACATTTTTTATCCAATTTTCACGAAACTTCATAGGAAGTTTCAGTATGATGTCTAGTATCGCATTTTGTCAGGAAGTTCCAGTTGAATGATGTGTGGTGGAGTTATGGGACTTTGAAGTTTTTCAAGTCTAAAGCTTGTCCGCTCAAAGATCAGCAGAGCTTATGCCATGGTGCGGCATCCGCTGTCTGTCCGTAATTTTTTTGTAGCATCTACTCCTCTGAAACTACCTTATGATCAGGTTTATTTCTACTTTTAACATTAATTAACCCATTTCATTCTAGAACCTAAGTTGATAAAAGGTCCTGTATATCTGAACATTTTCACGCGTTTTGATGCAGCAGCAGATAACATTTCAGTGATGTTGGAAAAATATTGATTACATGGTCATTTTTATAAATCACATAACAAAACTATATATCATTTTGTAGGTATTGAAATTCCTGACACAATAGTATAAGTTAACATGCAATATTCATGCAAAAGCTCATGCAATTAAAAAAACAACATAGGTAAACATGCGAAATGGGTCATGAAAATATGTCCTACCTCACTTTCAGTTGAAAATTTCTGTATGATATATTGACATTTGCTCTGGTAACCCAGGGAGTAGATTGTAGGGAATTTCAAGCCCTTGCTAGGAGTGTAATCTGAATCAGCTTTAAATTCCATTGAATACTTCAAAAGTTATTTTTTTTTTTATAAACTTGGTCACATGATATTTTTTTCCATTTCAGAACTGGTTTCGGAGACAGATTTACCCGAATGTTCATTGAAGCAAATAAGTTGATTCTCATTCAAATAAATAACACAAAATTGTAACCAAGAGTTGCTGTTGTCTTATTTACACCATAATAAAGATTATTTATATTCATTTACACAGTTTTAAAGTTATATTTTGTATGTTTGTATGTACCGCCAAATCAGGTTGAATCGGTCACGTGGTATTATCGAGTTGAAGGCGGTCAGTAAAAGACGCTTCTTCACCCACCAGTAGTCATTTCTGCTGGGCAATCTCATGATCCCCATTAGAAAAAATAAGCCAAGGAATGCCTTCAAGCAGGGAACATCAACAGGGGACCACTCTGGTTCGAACGGGGGTGGGGGATTTTTCGTCCTTTCCTGGGTGGCATATCTGTTGGTTTCAGTAACCAAATAATCCCATAGGTCATCACCCCAGATCAAACCAAAATAATCACGGGGAAAAGCTTCCTCTGGGTGCTGAACTGTTGCAGCCCCCCCTCACCTGTATACGGCCGTGTCTGGCGACGTTGAAAGTCATCCCGAACCCATCCACCTTGGAAACCTTCGAATTCCGAGATATCCGAATCATCAGAGTCCCAATCATCATCGAAAAATCCCTGCTAGTCGGGGAAATTCAAACCGATTCCTTTGTTGTTGACGATCTCCGATGTTTTCCTCGACTGGATCGTCACTTTCTACGTCGAAATCATTCAAATCTGACAAATTCCCCACATCTATATTGCTCCCGTCGCTTAGTGCTTCTTGGGCCTCCGCCATTTTGTTCAAATCAAAAAGAAATCTTCGAAAAAACGATCAAAAACTACTTTTTTTCAAGACTTTTTCAATTTTAAAAGATGCGGAAGTGACTCGCAAATAATGCGCATGCGCTAGTAAAGTTTCACTTTCGTGCACAGAAAGTAATGACGTTTCATACACGTTTCTATGGGAGACGGGTTTTCAACAGAACATTATACCGATAGATCGGTGTCCCGAATAGAAAGGGTAGTTACTGATGGATCGGTGTCCCGAATGAAATGGGTTAAAGCGCATTTTCATTTACCGATGATCGGTTGTAGACTTTCATAATTGATCATAATCGAATGCCCAAGTAACTGATGATCGGTTACAGTCGCTAACGTTAATAGAAGAAAGTTGATCTGGATTGGCCTATAATTGCGCACATTAGCAAAAAAAAATTCACAACCTATTTGCTTTTTTGTACACCAAAGTCCTGCATTTCTGCCTAATACACTGTGTCCCCTATATCTCTAAATCACACTATTCACGAAGATCACATGTTTTTTTCAAACTTATTAAAGGGCCTGTGCCTCTTCCCATATTTCCGAAAAAAAGCTCTGATAATGGACCCTTTATTTCAGGTTTGTATGCCCCGAGGGGAGGAGGTATATAGCCATGACATGTAAAACTTCACACTGATGTTAATCACAATGAGAAGGTGTGTTCTTACCTCAAAGCTCAAGGTCTCACTTGGAGGTCAAAGGTCAAATAAACTCTGTAGGCAGTTGTCAGTTGCTGGTGACATTTCTTGTTGATAAGTTAAATCAGTCCAACATCCATCGTTTCGGTCCAGAACCGATAAAACGGGCAATATCCAGATCCCTGATACATACATACTCTAACCACTGAGCCAACCTTAATCCAGCTGAGAATCCTGATGACGCCACAAAGTAGAAACTAAGGAGTCAATGTTGTATCTGTTCTTTGTTCTTATTTGTCCTTTTGGTTGATGTGTCTATGGAAACTTTAGAAATATTGTAGCGAAACCCAACCCCTTGATCGGCCTCTGATATTATACAAGAAATTAATTATAAGTGTAAAAAAAAAGACTAAAGATTTACCAGACAGATTTAATTGGTAGGGACATTTTTCACCAGTTATATAAATCAGTTATATATCTTTTCATTAATTCTTCAGCTAAGCAGCACCATGATAGAAACCCAGATAAAGGACAGGAGACGGAAGATGCAAATTTTGATGAGAATTCACCTGTTATCAAAATATTCCGTGGATTTCAACAAGAACTTGATCAACGTTATGACAAACATGAGAGAATTGTCAAACTGAGCAGAGACATCACTATTGAAAGTAAAAGGGCTATATTTCTGCTACACAGAGCTAATGGGTATGTTGTTCTTTTAATACTGTATTTGCCCAAACAGCTGTACTAAAGTAATTCAGAAAGAGAGTCTCTTATTGGGACAATTTTCATTTCTCAATAATGAGGCAAATATTCCTAAATACTGGCTCTCATTGACTGAATAACACCATTGAAAGACAAGTATATAAGATATGTTTATATGCTCAGTGAGAGTAGATGACATCATCAGATGACACAATTACCTGATCAAGTTCATGTGAATACATGATGTTTAAAATTACGGTCAAAGCTTGTATCCCACATTGAAAAAACTGTGGAGGCAGATGGTAGTAACAAGGATTACATTCAAGTTTTTGGTCCATTTCTCATAAAATATGAATTACCACCTCCTTTTTCGCACTTGTTAGTACATGGCTGGTAATCATTGGGACAAGCTCCAAACGGAGCTATACTCGGAAGTATCCCAATGTAACTTTCGAGTAGGTGACAATGGTGACAACTTGTAAACAAAGGTGAGGGTGACTTTTAATTTTTCATTTCTATTGAAAAAAAAAAAATAATCAGGGATTCCACATAGTTATATTAATAGTTTGCTCACAACTCGGAGTTACTCCAGATTAATGTTTTATTTGAAACAAGCGACTTTTCTCCTGTGGAAGAATGGGGTGTGTTTACTCATCCATCGTCAAAACATGCAAGTTTTGACGAATTAATACAAAATGAACCAAAACGATTGTTTATCTCATGCGACGTTTTGTACATGCTATGGATTTATACAAAATATGCTGGTGGATCACACTGTTGAGCAATCCACCAATTTCAAAAAGAACTTGTCCCAATGAACATGAGCTGCTGTCAAAGCTATAGAGCTTGTGCCAATGAATGAATCTAGTAAACCATACATGCAGTTTTATATTGACATTTGCATCCATTATATATTACTAAAATATAATTGCCACACAATATGCCACAAAATAGGCGACGAAATGGGATTTGACAATTGGGGCTAATGTATCTTTTGCCACACCAACCTTCCAATACTTTGTCTTCTCTGAAACTACAAGAGCCAGAGATTTAATATTTGTGATTTAACCTTTATGGTCCTCTCTACCAACTTTGTTCAAATTGTAACCCTGGGGTGAAATCTGGCCCCGCACCTGGGGTAACAGTTTTACATTGACATGTGTAGGGAAATCCTTAAAAGAACTTATTCTCTGAAAAGAGTCAAAGCTTTAATGTTTTGCAGTTTATGGTCTTCTACTAAGTTTGTTCAAATGGTGACCCTGGAGTGATTGTCTTACTTTATGTCTTTGATACTTGCACATAATATTATGTATTGTTGGCATATTTATTTTCCCAAAACTACAACCTGGTTAGACCACTTAACCTCAGTAACTTAACTTCTTATTTGTTACTCGCTTTTATTTGTTTGATACTTAGTCATATGAAGTGTTGTCTTTGGTGGACATCATTTAAGCTAAAATTTAATAAAATATTTCATATGCGGTTTCCCAATGTGGGCGAGACACCTTCAGATCGAGGTCTTGTTAGCTCTACTGGCCGTGTGTTTTGTCTCGTTAAGACGATAGAACTTTCATCCGATCTTTACTAACTTTTACCAGATTGTTAATATCAATTAAAGCTCAGATAAGTTCGAAAACCAGCCAGAAAGGACCAGTAACAGCGGAGTTGTCGCCCTTGATTTAGTTAAAAATGCTATATTTTGCCTCGTTAAGACGATAGGGCCTTCATTTTTTATCCGATCTTTACCAAACTTTACCAGATTGTTAATATCAATGAAAGCTTGGACAAATTCAAAACCAGCTATATCAGACCAGGAACACCAGAGTTATGTGCCCTTGAATTATTGAAAAATGCTGTTTTCAGCCTTGTGAACACTCTAGCGCCTTCATTTTGTATTCGATCTTTCCCAAACTTGGCCAGATTGTTGATATCACTGAAAGATCGAACGAGTTCGAAAACCAGAAACCAGCCAGATCGAACCAGTAACACCGGAGTTCTGGCCCTTTTTTTCAATATTTGGTAATTTACACTGGAAACCTCAGGGGTCGTGGGTTCAAATCTCACAGGACGCATATTTATTTCTTAATTTAATTTTTATTTATTTTTTCTCATAAGAAACCTTGGTTCATTTTTCTTTAATTGAGAGATCTGGGATCAGTTTTGCATAGAGTTATAGGGAAGAACTTCAAAAATCTTCTCTGAAACTACAAGAGATAAAGGTTCAATATTTTTTATTTATTATCAGCTTATGGATCCTCTACCAAGTTTGTTCAAATGGTGACCCTGGGGTCCAATTTGACCCACCCCAGTGGTCACAGTTTTACATAGACTTATATAGGAAAAAACTTCAAAAATCTTCTTCTCTGAAACTATAAGAGCCAAAGGTTTAATATTTTGTAATTATCATCAGCTTATTGTCCTCTACCAAGATTGTTCAAATGGTGACCCTGGAGTCAAATTTGGCCCTGTCCCCGTGATCACATGTTTTACATAGACTTATATAGGGACAAACTTAAAAAATCTACTTCTAAAATTACAAGAGCCAATGGTTTAATATTTTATATTTACACTCGGCTTATGGTCCTCTACCAAGTTTGTTCAAATGGTGACCCTGTGGAAAATTTTGGCCATGCCCCTGGGTCACATGTCAAACTTGGTTTGATTGTTTATATTAACGAAAGTTTGATTTGTTTTAAAGCTTTTCAAACTTGAGCCAAATACCCTATATCTTTATGGTAATTGAAGACACTTTATACAAAATCAAAGTACTAAAAGTACTGAGAATGCAAGGTTTGATAAGAAACTTAAAGACTGTTTGTATATTTGCATGATTCCTGGACATTTAAAATTTCCACAAATTTGACATAGTTTTAGCCAAATTGGTGATCTTGTGACCTACAAAAATCCATTCCAAATATATAATATTGTGATCAGTTGTCATTAAACTGTTCCAAATCTAGACTAGAATATTATTTCATGAAATTGCTGATGAATAGACAGATTTGTGTTGTATGTACAAGCTGTCACTCAAGATGACCTCCATGTCTAAAATTATGTCACTTACAGAGTGGCGTGTATTAAGTAGTCTTCCGGGAACAAGATGCGGAAGAGGTCCTGCCTGTATCACTCTACCAGCTGGCGTGAATAGTCTAAGGCCTACTGGATTTCATTTTTTTTAAACATCAAAGGCTAGATAACTATGATGTGTCCAGTCTGATGCAACTGGTTTTGAACTTGTCCCAAGTTCAGTGGCGTAACCTAGAAAACGCCTTCTGCTGCAGGGACAAATAACTTAACAAGAGGCACTACCCATTGATTCAACTTCCCTATGTCTGTCATACATATTAAAAATAAACTTTACTGTAGTATTTACTAAAAAGAAAGAATTGAAATTGACTATAAGTAAATACAAGGGTAAAAGTGGCCATAATTTTAATAAAAAACAACAAGAATCAGAACAGAACCTAGCTGGACGAAGTAGGTTAAAATGCCACAGCCATGTGCAGTTTCATCATTTAGTCGATTTTGAAATACATGTTTACAAACAAAACATTAAATCTTTTTGTAAGTACAGTGCCCGAATTCAACAAACATTACTGAGAAAATGTATAGACTCCATAATATATTTTTGAAAATGGGCATAAAACATTTTTTTAAATATTCATGCAAATAAAAATAAGCATCAAACAAAATGCAACTTGTCATTATGAATGAAAACTCAGATAATCTGGAGCGTGACACTTGTTTCGAATGAATACTGATAATCTGTAGCTTGACACATGTTATGAATGAAAACTCATATAATCTGGAGCTTGACACATGTTATGAATGAATAGATTTTGATCAGAACCTGGTCAAACACGGGCTTTCCAAATTAGATGACGTCATTACGTCACAACGGTCAGTGATGTGGCCATTTTGGATGACTTCATGTTGTTAAAACTGTCAGCGTTGACTGAGACAGATAGTAAAACAACTTAACAAATGCGATCAGTGAAAAAACAAAAAGGTTTTTAATAACATTGTGACGTCATTGACGTCGAGAAATGACGTCGAGACGTCATGACGTAGAGGCACGTGTTAAAGGGACACTGTCCGTAAGTAAGCAGATATTGAGCATAACCAGATAACTGGCTGACTTTTATTCAGTGAAATGTATACATGAAAACATGAGGATGGTCTATGTAAGAAGTATGTAGGAATACATTCGTGAGTTTGAAAAAAAAAAAGTTTTAATTATTATATGTAAATAAAGTGGGACCCACAATATTTACCTTTTCTGCGATCACGTGACTTCCATTAGCGCATTAGGTTTTCACCATAGTATGTATTGCGAGATATGTATAGCCCGCTTAGCTCAGACGGGAGCGTTGTCGACCACTTTACGCTCACACACACTATTGTTACGGCGAGTGTAATTTTAGTTTGGGCTGGCACAAAGCGGATTTACTTTTTTTTGTACCGCGATTGAATTCCGTTAAACAATCTTGCTTTTAATTAGTAAATATTCAATAATGTTTAGTGTGTAATGTTTGCGAACATAATTATTGTGTGTTTTATAAGCTAAAAGTTACGGACAGTGTTCCTTTAATGTTCTTGCACAACTACACCCTAAACTCTACAATCTGTGAAAGTTTTGATCAAATCCAATCTTAAATACAGAATATATAACGATAACAAGATTTTTATATATACTATATTCCAACAGAATAACAATCCAGTGATTTCTAATGTCTAAACATGTTTCTTTATTTCATCTTATCATTAATAATAATTCACTGACATCGAGAATCACTAAAACCCTTTTGAAATAGTTGTTGCTATATACAATTATACATAATAAATATATTGAAACAACTCTAAATATTTCCCCCGGAAATCTCGTTTAATTTGGGCTCTTTGCGCGAATATAACACTGTCAAGCGAAGGTGCGTGTGACGTCACATCATATTTTCCCTTGATGAGAAAACACCTTGCAAAAAATCGCTTGAAAAAAATCGCCCACAACTCATACATAATGAGATTTTCGTAGTGTTTCTCGACCTGTTTATTTGCATTATAGTTGTTTTCAGCATCCAATACCTGAGTCTAGCATCCCCCACACCCCACCCCACCCACCCGAACATGGACACCATATAGCCAGTAGAGCGATACAGGCCCTCTTGGGCCTCTTGTTCATCCGATCTTTACCAAACTTTACCAGATTGTTACTTGGACAAGTTTGAAAAATAACCAAATCGAATTAATAACACCGGAGTTATGACCCTCGATTTAGTTAAAAATGCTGTATTTTGCCTTATTAAGACAATAGGGCCTTCATTTGGCCGGATTTCAACGAAACTTTGCAGGAATGATCAGTACCAAGCCTAGTTGTACATATCATCACCGTGTTCTGGTTGAATGATTATGGCCCTTTAAAGTTTGAATACACGAACTTTGTCCGGACTACTAGGAATCTTTATGTGAGGAAGCTATCCAGCTGGCTTGCGGAACGTCGGTGGTTCTACCCAGGTGCCCGCCCGTGCACGAAAATTGCCCGGAGGGGCACCTGGGGTCTTCCTCCACCAGTGGAAGCTGGAAAGTCGCCATATGACCTTAGCTGTTGGTGCGACTATAAAATCCAATTCAATTCAATTCAATTGTCCGGACTAGTTCTGAACCCTTGACCGGATTTTAACAAAACTTTTTAGGGATGATCAGTACCAGGCCTAGTTGTGCATATCTTCGCTGTGTTCCGATTGAATGATTTTTGGCGGAGTTATGGCCCGTTAAAGGTTTTAATACACAAACATTGTACAGACTAGTTCTTCTAAAAGCGTGGCCAGATTTCAGCGAAACTTGGCAGGGATGATCAGTACCAAGCCTAGTTGCTCATATTATTGCCATGTCCTGGTTGAATGATTTTTGACAGTTATGGCCGTTTGAAGGTTTTAATACACTAACATTGTACAAACTAGTTCTGGTGAACCTCTGGCCTGATTTCAACAAAACTTGGCAGGGATGATCAGTACGAAGCCTAGTTGCGCATGTCAGCTCCATGTTCCGGTTAAATGATTTTTTACATAGTTATGGCCTCTTATACACGAACTTTGTCCGGACTAGTTCTCCTCAACCACCGGTCAGCTTTCAACGAAACTTGGTTACGTATAGCATTGTCGTATTCCAGTTGAATGATTTTTTGCAGAGTTATGGCCCTTTAAAGGGTTTAATACACAAACTTTGTCCCGACTAGTTCTCCTGATCCCCTGGCTGGATTTTTCAACTGAACTTGGATGATCATTAACAAGCCTAGTTGCGCATATCATCGTCGTGTTCCAGTTAAATGATTTTTGTCGAATTTATGGATCTTTTCCCAGTGGGGGAGACATCTGTTTTTAGTTTTAATTTGGTATGGTTATTTAGGGACTTGAGGCACAAAATAATTATATAAAACGGTTTTGTCCTCTAGCGTAAAGGGACCCCTCTACATGGATACAATTTCGGGAACCTGCAGTAATTTATATGTTCGACTGCCATATTGCTCATTGCAGGGCAAAGGGTTTTGTCATAAGTGCCACAACAACTAATATCCCCCCACCCCAACCACAAACTCCATATAGCAAGTAGAGCGATACACGCTCTCTTGGGCCTTTTGTTCATCCGATCTTACCAATCTTTACCAGATTGTTAATATCAGCGAAAGCTCGGACAAGTTTGAAAAAGCATATTTTGCCTCGTTAACACGCTACGGCTTTCATTTTTTCATCCAATCTGTTTCAAACTTACCCAGGGCTGGCGTGGTGCAGTCGGTAGTGCGGCGGATTTGTAACCGGAGGCCCCGGGTTCAATCCTCCGTGGTGCCACTGAGTTCCGTCGGTGTGTTCTTGGGCAAGACACTTTCCCTCAGCCTCGTCCGTCGGATGGGGATGTAAACCGGGCGGTCCCGTGTATCGGTCTATCCTCCGAGCACGTAAAAGAACCATAGGAATCTATTCGATAATAAGAGTAGGGCAGGTTCCCGGATTCCTATGTATCCTTCCCCTCTCTCTGGGGCGGCTCTAAATCACCTATACTGTGTTGATGAGCCGTTAAACAACATTCAATTCAAACTTACCCAGAGTTTTGATATCAATGAAGGCTCAATCAGGTTCGAAAACTAGCCAGATTGAACCAGTAACACCGGAGTTATGATCCTTGATTTTCTTAAATATGCAATGTTTGCCTCGTTAACATGATAGGGTCTTCATTTTTCAGTTGATCTTTACCAAACTTAGCCAGATTTTTGATATTAATGAGTTTGAAAACCAGCCAGATCAGACCAGAAACACCGGAATTATGGCCCTTGATTTTCTTAAATCTGCTGTTTTGTCTCTTTAAGATTATAGGGCCTTTATTTTTCTTCTTATCTTCACCAAACGTGGCCAGATTGTTATTATCTATGATAGTTGGGACAAGTTCGAAAACCAACCAGATCGGACCAGTATCACTGGAGTTATGAGCCTTTTTTTTTTACGACTGTTTGTGTGGGGGTGCGAGGGAAACAGTTTTACATAGACTTATAAAGACAAATTTTCAAAAACTCTTCCTGTCTGAAACTACATACCGGTAAGCTAGAAATCTAAAAGGGAAAACCTTCAATATTTTTTTCTCTTAAACTGCAGTTTTACACAAGGTTACTGTACATGAACAGGCGGATACAACCGTCCAAACAGCATTGGCCCCTTGTCCGTTCCTACCCCTGGGGACATAGCCCCTGGGTCATAACATGGAAACCGGTGAGATCCCCACGCTATAACCATATAGACACTTACTGGGCATGAACAGACAGATACAACCATCCAACCAGCATAGGCCCTGGGGTCTATCCCAACCCTGGGGACATAACCCCAGAGTCATAACTTGGAAACCATTGAGATCACAACCCTATAACCATATATACACTTACTGAACATGAACAAACAGATCAGGGATTCCACTAAGGTTCAAATTTAGGAAGTTCAGAATGCCTTGGAAGTTCAAGGGAAACGTTTAGGAAGTTCCAATGTTTGGACATGGCGTTCATACTCAGTCTTAAAGAATTTTTATGCCCCACACCACCGAATGGTTAGGGGGCATATAGCTTTAGCTATGTCCGCCCGTCCGTCCCAAAAAGTTTGTGTCTTATATCTCCTCCCACACTTTTCAACCGATTGCTTCCAAACTTTACAGGATGGTTACCTATGATGTCAAGATGTGCATGTCATTTAAGCGTCAAAATCGACCCGGTAATACCCTTTTTTGTCAAATTTTACGTCAAAATATCTTGTGTGTCTTTTCACGCTTACACTTTTCAACCGATTGCTTCCAAACTCACCTATGATGTCAAGACGTGCATATCGTTTCGGCGTCAAAATCGACCCAGTATTACCGGAGTTATGGCCCTTTTTTCGTCAAATTTTACGTCAAAATATCCTGTGTGTCTATCTCCTCCCACACTTTTCAACCAATTGTTTCGAAACTTTACAGATGCTTACCTATGATGTCAAGATGTGATTGTTGTTTCGGCATCAAAATCAACCTAGTATTACCGGATTTGTGGCCCGTTTTTCGTCTAATTTTACGTTAAAAAATATCTTGTGTATCTCCTCCAAAAGTTTTTCTTCGTTTCTTTTAAAACTTTACAGGATGCTTACCTATGTTGATTCGCCATCATAATTGACCCACTAGTACCAGAGTTACGGCCCTTTTTCATCGAATTTTACGTTTTACACTGATTGTTTTCAGTGGGGGCATCCGTGTCCCATGGACACATTTCTAGTTTTAAGTCAGTGATTCCGATATCCTGTAGATTCTTTTTTCAATTGATTCATGCATTAAATAACTTGCATTCAGATAATGGCTGTCATAACTAAAAGGTGTTCTTGAAAGCTCATAGCAATCTTTTGTTTAATAGCTAGACTGTGTTCATCCCTGTTATCAAGTTAACACTAGCAAACACCTAGTATATACTATGATTTTATTTGATGTAGGGGTTGGGTGTGTATGTGTGGTGGGGGTGGGGTGGGATGGAAGTGGGGTGGGGGAGGGGAGGGAGGTACATGTAATTTGCCATTTTTTCGAATGCCATCAAAGAAACAAAAAAATAAAAAATGAAGAGATTTATAATCATTTATATGTTTATAAAAGAAAATGTTTTATGACATCATTATATTTCAAACTAAAAATAATTAATTTCCTTAAGGCATGCCATACCCCACCCACAGGTTTTATACAGTGAATTACATTTTGTATAAAACAGTTTTCAATTCATCAGTCCAGGAAAGCTTTTAAATCGGCATACATTAATGAAAAGTAAATAAAACTGTTAAGTGTATGAATAAATGTAACAGTTTTTAGCTCTGCTGATCTTTGATATAAAGATCAGCAGAGCTTATGCCATGGTGCGGTGTACATCTTCGTCCGTCCGTCCGTCCGTAAACTTTTTTGTAGCGACTACTCCTCTGAAACTACTGGATGGATTTGCATGAAACTTTACAGAAATAATGCTCATGATGTCTAGTTGATCCTAGCAAAATTTCATGTTGATGTGAAATCCAAGATGGCTGCCAAAGCTAAAAATAGATTTTTAAAAAACAAGTTTGTGTCAACTACTTTTTGAAAACTATAAGTGATGTTGATATGGGGCTTTTTCTAATAATAATCAGCATGACATGATGTTGGTCCTTGTCGAAAATCATTTTGATTTGACTTTAGCCATGGCTGCCAATGGCCATCTTTGTTTACATAGAGTTATTTTGTAAAAACTTTTAGCGACTACTCCTCTGCAACTACTCGACGGATTTCCATAAAACTTAAAGAATAGTTGCTCTTGATGTCTAGTTGATCCTAGCAAAACAGATTTTTAAAAAACAAACTTGTAGCGATTACTTCTTGAAAACTATAAGTGATATTGATATGGGACTTTTTCTAAAATGATCAGCATGACATGAAAATTATTTTGATTCAACTTAAACATGGCTGCCAGCGGCCATCTTTGTTTACATAGTTATATGGTAAAAACTTCTAGCGATTACTCCTGAAACTACTTGACAGATTTTCATGAAACTTCACAGGAATGCTGATCATTCTAGCTATCAAAACCTATCAATAGAGCTTCAATGTCTGTTGTTTTAGTTATTTTTTTTCTCATAAGAAACCTTGGTTCATGGGTTCAGTTTTTAGCTCACCTAAGCATGAAGTGCTCAAGGTTCGTGCTCAAGGATGAGCTATTGTGATTGCCCTTCGTTCGTCCGTCCGTACTTGCGTGCGTACGTCCATCCACAATTGCTTCAAACAACTTTTCCTCTGAAACCGCTTAGCCAATTTTGACGAAACTTTGCAGGAATGATCCTTGGGTGGTCTCTTCTCAAGATTGTTTAAATTATGGAAATCCATATAGAACTCTGGTTGCCATGGTAACCAGAAGAAAAAAAGCTGGACAACTTCAAAAATCTCTTCTCTAAAACTACTGGCTCGATTTCAGAATAATTTCACAGAAATAGTGTTTGGGTGACCCTCTACCAAGATTGTTCAAGCAGCATTAATTCGTCGAAAATTGTGGCCACCAGTGGGTGGGGAGTTTCCCTATGTATCGATATGGGAAAACTTTTAAAAATCTTCTTGTCTGAAACCGCTGGATCGATTTCAAAATAATTTCACAGAAATGATGTTTTGGTGGACCTCTACCAAAATTGTTCAAGCCGGGTTGATTCGTCAAAAAACATGGTTGCCAAAGGGCGGGGCTTATTTTTGCTATAATTGCTATATGGAAATCTTAAAAAATCTTCTCATCTGAAACCGCTTGATGGATTTCAAATTAATTTCACAGAAGAAAAAGAATTGTGGCAACTACTCCTCTGAAACTACCTGACAGATTTTCATGAAACTTCACAGGAATGTTGCTCTTGATGTCTAGTTGATCCTAGCGAAAATTCAGGTTGGCCGGAAATTCAAGATGGCTGCCAAGGTTAAAAATAGACTTTAAAAATAATTGTTTGTGGCGACTACTTCTTAAAAAGCATAAGTGATATTGATTTGAAACCTTCCCAAAATGACTGGCACAATATGTAGTTGGTCCTAACCAAAGTTTGATTGGATGTCAAACATGGCTGCCAGCGGCCATATTTGTTTACATAGTGTTATGCAGGAAAAACTTGTGGCGACTACTCCTCTGTAACTACATGACGGATTTTCATGGAACTTCACATGAATGTTGCTCTTGATGTCTAGTTGATCCTAGCAAAAATTAAGGTCGGCCGGAAATTCAAGATGGCCGCCACGGCTAAAAATAGATTTTAAAAATAATTTTTTGTGGCGACTGATTCAACATTAAACCGGCAGCGATCATCTTTGTTTACATAGAGTTATATAATAAAAACTTGTTACGACTACTCCTCTGAAACTACTTGTCGGCTTTTCATGAAATTTCACAGAAGTGTTGCTCTTGATGTCTAGTTGATCCTAGCAAAATATCAGGCCGGCTGGAAATTCAAGATGGCCGCCAAGGCTAAAAATAGATTAAAAAAAACTATAACTGATATTTGATATTGTACTTTTTCTAAAATGATCAGCATGACATAGTGTTGGTCGCTGTTGAAAATTATTTTGATTTTATATTAAACATGAATGCCACTGTCATCTTTGTTTACATAGAGTTATATAGTCAAAACTTGTAGCGACAGGAATGTTGATCTAGCTATCAAAAACGTATCAGTAGAGCTTCAAGGTCATTGACCTCTTGTTATTTATTATCAGCTTATGGATCCTCTACCAATTTTGTTCAAATGGTGACAATTTGGCCCGCCCCAGGGGTCACAGTTTTACATAGACTTATATATTGGGGAAAACTTAGTTGGAATGGTGACCCTGGGGTCAAATTTGCATATTTACATAACTTGTGTTGCTAATGTTATCAGATTCCGTCAAAGATGACAAAGATGACATTAGCTACATTCCGTCAAACTTATGTGACATTAGCAACATGAATATTTCTTTGTAAACACTCTAAAGATGAGCTTTGCAGGGGTCGAATTTTACAAATTTAGCCATTAGCTAAAAATATCCAGTGACTAAAAAATCTACTAGCGAAAATCGGTTCTCACTAGCATTTTCATTCAAGTAATAACGGGATGTAAATTCTGTTTCAAAATAGTGTTTTAGTAGTCTGCTGCTTTATTCTCTTAATTGTGTTTGTTGCTCACAAAGGATCACCTTTATCAGTATTTTTTAGTATATGTAAGATGTTTATTATGTGATAACTGACTATATACTAGACTGTCAATGTACAGTACTGATTACTGCACTGTTACATTTGTTTGTTTTAATTCATTATTGTGTTGATGATTTAAGGTAATTTTCCTGTATGAAACTATGAATTGTGAACCTTACCTAATAATAACTGTCATAATATTTTCTCCGCGTTCGCTCGACTCCATCTCGTCATTTTGTCTTTTGGAAAACGGAAGTGATTTTGCGAGCTGCTGCCATGACAATTGATTGTGTAAAGTCCCGAGTTATCTTACCGGAAGTTGATATTGATTCATTACGTATAGACGCATGCACTTGTCTTGTTTACTGGATAAGCGTCGATCTGATACAGACTGCATTTACTTATTTTCGTTTGACAATGAAGTTACGCAAATAATCATGTGGAATTGGAGAGAGGTTTGACTACATATGATGTCGTCGGACCATTTGTTGGTTCTGTCTGTCTGTCGTGGGTGATATTCAATCAAGTGTGTGCTATTTATTTCTACTCGCAGGAAAGAGCAAGTGCTCGAAATTTTCAGTAGCAATCTGAAAAATTAACTCGCATTTTGCGAGTCCGTAAGAGTGAAATTCGACCCCTGCTTTGGAAAGCTTTTCTATCCAAAATCTATACAGTCTGGGTAAATGAAAATGGCTAGATTTTAATGCAAATATTACAATGATGTCAGTTATTTACAGAACTTTTGTTGCTAATGTCATCAAATTCCGTCAAACTTTCCGTCAAAGATGACATTAGCTACATTCCGTCTAACTTATGTGACATTAGCGACAATAATATTTCTTTGCAAACCCTCTAAAGATGAACTTTGAAAAGCTTTTCTATCCAAAACCTATACAGTCTGGGTTACTGTAAATCAAAATACGAAGATTTTATTGCAAAAATTACAAGTACATCATTTATTTACAGAACTATTGTTGTTGCTTATGTCATCAAATTCCGTCAAACTTTCCGTCAAAATATGACATAAGCAACCTGAACATTAAAATGTAAAATAAAAGTTAATTAAGATGGTTAACATTTTTATTTTTAACATATATTCCTTTAATGTCTCCTAATCTATGATTTTCATTGAAAAAACTGCAATATATGCACTTTGACGTAAAACATTCTCTGGGAGCTATAGGTACACTCTAAAATGGAAGATGTCTTATATGGACAGGAAGCTTCGGATGGCATTTGAGGTCACTGGTGTCAAGGTCAAGGTTGCTGTTGCTGAAATAGGAAAATGGTTTCCTTGAAATAATTTTAGTTCGGAATGAGATATTGTATTGAAACTTGCAGTATAGGTAGCTCAGAGCCTTCCCCAGCCATTTATGGTGTAGCGGCGCCGTGATCCCTTAACTTTTGAAACAGACATGCCGCGATCATTAATCTGACCGCGACCCTTTTTTAAAACCGTGCCGTGATCCCTTAAAAGTGGGTCAAAACATTCATTTCTCAGTGTTATTTAATGACATACCTGACCAAATAACGCCTTGAGGCATAAACTCCTGACAAGCATACATTCTTAGCTCCTGATTGGAGTGTTTTCATAAGGATTAGAGGGGCAGAGGTGTTAATTACCTCCGCGATAAGGGTCTAATTCAAGAATTCAACCATGCGTACATGACCTGTAAACTTATTACGTCATCAAATTTGAAAACAATTTACTTATGTTATATTTTATTGTAGCGTTGAATTAATGTGCTTCCATCCATTATATAGCGATATTAAATAGATAATGATGAGAAAATAATCTCACAAACGCAAATTATTCGATAACCACATAAAATTATAAGAATCTCGGGGTTGCAGATTATAAATTTAGGTTACTTCCGGTTTTGAATTTGCTTCCGTGTTTCAAGCTAAAACGATTAATTTATGAATAAAGACAGCAATTTTATAACAATTTAAATAAACTTATAACCGTTTCCTACCTTTTTTTTTCGAAAACGCTAATGACTTGATGCAGTAAACATGACTCAGACGTTAAGTTATTGTAAGACAGTGTCAGCGTAAAAAATTGATGTAAATCCGGATAGTTCTTATTTCTGATGCTTAAAAAACACACGACACTGCGTTTTCAAGTTTGTGTTTTTTAAATGTTATTCACTTAAAATAACATAATTACTCCTGCTTAACTTCACCACATATATGATGAAGCGTTTACAAGATAAAAAAAATAATCTAGAACAGCAAAGGAAACAAAGTATAAAGTTGAGTGTATCATCTTTTTCCAAAAAAAAAAAAGTCAACAAAAAAATTGTAAAAAAATGGTCATACATGTACTATCTATGGCAGACTGGTAGATATATTTAAAACATGTTTTAAATGTGTTAGGTGTATACCAAAACCCGTATTTTACTTCAAAACATGAAAAAAAATCGACATCCAGTAGGGGAGTCCCCTCCCGCACCCACCCTCGCGCAATAAATGCCTTAAAAAATTCCTGGGGAAGGCCCTGTATGCAAAGGAAACTTGGATTTGCATTTAACGCCACTGGGGTAAAGGCTGCTGTTACCAAAAATAGAAAAAATGCTTTCCTCTCAGTAACGTTTGTTATAAATGAGATATTACGATGAAACGTGCTGTGTAGGTAGCTTATATGGAAAGGAAGGTTAGGTTTGCATTTGAAGTTACTGTGGTTAAAGGGGTTGATGCACTATTTTCAAACACCATTTATTTAAAAGGGCTCTGAAAAACTTGAAAAAAGCTGAAAAAATATTCAAAATACGATGAAAAGTAAAGAAGATATGACCTATTGCAAATTTGCAAAGAAACATAAATGGAAGCGGCCATCTTGGAACGATGATGTCATCGCGCCTTTTTACCACATGTGGCATATTGATAAAGTACCTTTTAAAGCAAAAAAAAATCAGTGCAAATGATAGACAAAATTAAAAACAAATATAATATGCATTGATTGCTTATTAGCTCGACTGATCAGAGATCAGCAGAGCTTATGACGTGGTGCTTCGTCCGTCGTCCGTCTGTCCGTAAACTTTTATTTGTAGCGACTACTCCTCTGAAACTACTGGATGGATATTCATGAAACTTTACAGAAATGTTGCCCATGAAGTCTAGTTGATCCTAGCAAAAATTCATGTTGATGTGAAATCCAAGATGGCCTCCAAAGCTAAAAATAGATTTTTAAAATACAAGTTTGTAGCGACTACTTCTTGAAAACTATAAGTGATATTGATATGGGACTTTTTCTAAAATGATCAGCATGACATGATGTTGGTCCTTGTCGAAAATCGTTTTGATTCGGCGTTAAACATGGCTGCCAGCGGCCATCTTTGTTTACATAGAGTTATATAATGAAAACTTATAGCGACTACTCCTCTGAAACTACTTGACGGATTTTCATGAAACTTCACAGGAATGTTGCTCTTGATGTCTAATTGATCCTAGCAAAATTTCAGGTCGGTCGGAAATTCAAGATGGCCGCCACGGCTAAAAATAAATTTTCAAAAATTTTTTTGTAGCGACTACTTCCTGAAATCAAAATCAATCAGTAGAGCTTCAAGGTCATTGACCTCTTATTTTTCATTTGCAGTGATTTTTAGCTCTACTGGATTGGCCATGGCCCAGCAGAGCTTATGGGATGGCGAGTTGTCCGTCGTCCAGCATAGATCTGTCGTCAGTTAACTTTTACCTCGTTAAGACAATAGGGCATTCATTTTTTATCCGATCTTTACCAAACTTTAACATATTGTTAATACCAATGAAAGCTCAGACAAGTTAAAAAACCAGCCAGATTGGACCAGTAACAGCGGAGTTATGGCCTTTGATCTATATATTTTGCCTCGTCAAGACGATAGGGCCTTCATTGTTCATCCGATCTTTGCCAGACTTTACCAGATTGTTAATGTCAATGCAGTCTGTGGAATTAACTTTTGGACTTGGTTGTCCTTTGGGCAACCATTTCATCTGAAAGGAAAAATGGTTGCCCGAAATGTTTCTTTTAAAAACTGAAGGCTTTATTACTCTTATGATATATGTAAACAAAGCAAAACATGATGTCTTCACAATATATATCATTATTCATTCTTTTGTATACAAAGAGAGAAGATTGTCTATGTCTTTCTCTGAAAATTCACAGTCATCATTAGAGTCATCGATTTTTGACTGTTCATTTTTAGCATAGTGAACTTGTTCACCAAGGTTTAGTAACCGTGTTTTTTCACGAATCCTAACTACAGCCTCACTGATGAATCGACGCATTGCCTGAAAAAGAAGACCCATATTTTAACAGGTGTTTCTTCTTTTCTAGTGCGGTTACAAATAAGGTAATGTCATTCAGAAATTTCAAATAATTTCCTCGATACATTGTTTAAGTTATATGTTGTTAGCTCTACTGATCAGAGATCAGCAGAGCTTATGCCGTGGTGCGGCGTCCGTCGTCCGTCTGTCCGTCCGTAAACTTTTAATTTGTAGCGACTACTCCTCTGAAACTACTCAATGGATATTCATGAAACTTTACAGAAATGTTGCCCATGAAGTCTAGTTGATCCTAGCAAAAATTCATGTTGATGTGAAATCCAAGATAGCCGCCAAATCTAAAAATAGGTTTTTAAAAAACAAGTTTGTAGCGACTACTTCTTGAAAACTCTAAGGGATATTGATATGGGACTTTTTCTAAAATAATCAGCATGACATGATGTTGGTCCTTGTCGAAAATCGTTTTGATTCGACGTTAAACATGGCTGCCAGCGGCCATCTTTGTTTACATAGAGTTAAATAATGAAAACTTGTAGCGACTACTTCTCTGAAACTACTTGACGGATTTTCTTGAAACTTCACAGGAATGTTGCTCTTGATGTCTTATTGATCCTAGCAAAATTTCAGGTCGGCCGGAAATTCAAGATGGCCGCCACGGCTAAAAATAGATTTTTAAAAAATAAGTTTGTAGCTACTACTTGTTGAAAACTATAAGAGATATTGATATGGGACTTTTTCTAAAATGATCAGCATGACATGATGTTGGTCCTTGTTGAAAATCGTTTTGATTCGACGTTAAACATGGCTGCCAGCGGCGATCTTTGTTTACATAGAGTTATATAATGAAAGCTTGTAGCGAATACTTCGCTGAAACTACTTGACGGATTTTCATGAAACTTCACACGAATGTTGCTCTTGATGTCTAATTGATCCTAGCAAAAGTTCAGGTTTGCCAGAAATTCAAGATGGCCACCATGGCTAAAAATAGATTTTCAAAATACAAGTTTGTAGCGACTACTTCTTGAAAACTATAAGTGATATTGATATGGCATTTTTTCTAAAATGATCAGCATGACATGATGTTGGTCCTTGTCAAAATTTGTTTTGATTCAATGTTAAACATGGCTGTCAGCGGCCATCTTTGTTTACATAGAGTTATATAGGTATGAAAGCACCAATTATTTTCCCCATAGACACCAATGTTAAAGTGTCACATATTAATGATTTGCTGCAAATTCAACTCAAGTATGGATAATGCAGCAGTGTAATGTTCATATAGAAAACTATTTTTCCACTTGAAAAATCACCAGAAAACGTGGGGTCACAAGACATGTAAGAAAGTTCTTGTTTGTTTACTAAACAGGTCAAGGGTACAGCTGTTTGATTGATCGACTGTTTTCATTGCTCACAAAGTGTAAGCATAGAGTCGAAATTTCGAAAATGTTCATCAGTGATCCAGTAAAACCTATTAATACGCTTCTTATACATATAACCACAAAATCGAATAGAAATGGGCAGTTTTCCCCTACTTATAATGCCCGTTTCCATCGAAAAAGGAGGGATTACTTTTTATTATAGGAACTACATTCGACTACACCTCGGAGGTTTACATGTAATTGGTGGTGGTAAACCTATAAGAGGAGATAACATGTTCAGATGTTTCTTAAATGAGAATGTTGTGTTGTCATTTTCATAACAAGCTTAAAAACACCTACTTCATGCAAATCGAATGATTATTTGCCGAGATATGGTCTTGTGAATACCAAGGACAATAGTCTGAAATTGACAAAAATCAGAGATTTTTTTTTAAATTTTACACTGTCTGAATTGTCATACCAAACGGCACTTCTTGTCAATACAACATATTAAATAGATCAAATGTTTAGAACATTCAATGGACATAAATAAAATATGCATTTTAGGTACAATTAGGACGATGAATATGCCAATTTATGTCGATTTTCATGCCAAATTTGATTTTTCAGTCAAATTCTTCAAAATTGGTGGTATCATACCTGATTATAGTAGCGAATACGAGCTTAATAATGCCAAAAATACTGCTAAAATCAGAATTGATACTAGCTGAACGCTACCAAGTCGAGTTTGAATGATAAGGAATAATATTTTACCTTTTACACAAATCTTCATTTGTCACAGTATCCTATTTTAGGGGGGTAGGGGAAAGATTTAGTGGTTTCATGCCTACCAAACCTGTTGTCATGCAAATTTAATTCATGAAAACATGTTGCAAACATGCTACCCTACATGTTGATACCAAAAAGACATAGTTCAACTGCAAACACTTCACCAATACGTCATTTTAAACAAGAAAATAAAATGAAACTCAAAATTACGGCTTTAATATGCAAAATTGGACTAAAAACGCTCAAAACCTATGTAATAAACTATGGAAAACTTATTTCTGAGCTTATTTTACCGATTGTTATCGGAAAAGTGTCCCTAGGTACGAATCTGAGCGAGTCCTAATTACTGCACGCATCTCTTATAGGTATGAAAGCACCAATTATTTTCCCCATAGACACCAATGTTAAAGTGTCACATATTAATGATTTGCTGCAAATTCAACTCAAGTATGGATAATGCAGCAGTGTAATGTTCATATAGAAAACTATTTTTCCACTTGAAAAATCTCACCAGAAAACGTGGGGTCACAAGACATGTAAGAAAGTTCTTGTTTGTTTACTAAACAGGTCAAGGGTACAGCTGTTTGATTGATCGACTGTTTTCATTGCTCACAAAGTGTAAGCATAGAGTCGAAATTTCGAAAATGTTCATCAGTGATCCAGTAAAACCTATTAATACGCTTCTTATACATATAACCACAAAATCGAATAGAAATGGGCAGTTTTCCCCTACTTATAATGCCCGTTTCCATCGAAAAAGGAGGGATTACTTTTTATTATAGGAACTACATTCGACTACACCTCGGAGGTTTACATGTAATTGGTGGTGGTAAACCTATAAAATGAAAACTTGTAGCGACTACTCCTCTGAAACTACTTGACAGATTTTCATGAAACTTCACAGGAATGTTGCTCTTGATGTCTAATTGATCCTAGCAAAATTTCAGGTTGGCCGGAAATTCAAGATGGCCACCACGGCTAAAAATAGATTTTCAAAAAACAAGTTTGTAGCGACTACTTTTTGAAATCAAAATCAATCGGTAGAGCTTCAAGGTCATTGACCTCTTGTTTATGTAGCTATTTCATCTATTGCTGTGCGTTCTATAAATAGATCAATCATCATCACGTGATCTTGTGTAAAATGTATTCATACGCTGTATTGTTCTCCTAGGATAGTGTATTGAGATTTGTAACCAGTTAATTTATTTCTCTTGCAACACCATCAAACGCATATCGCCCATCTTTCTTGGATTTATATATTTAAGAAATATACATGGCCTTTATAGTCTTCATATAATATTTAATAGGTTTGGTCAGTAATGGTTATCGCATAAGCTACTATTCTTTGTAAAAAGTTGTTGCTGCCCATTCTCCGGAATAAGATTTTTAGCTTACTTTGTAGTACGCTGTGTAATATTCTTAAGTTTTTACTTCCCTTGCTATGAAGTTAAAATGACTGATACGGTAGTAAAATAATCCTGAATACTTGTGCGAAGCTGACTGGGTATATATGACGTCATTTGATCCCGAGTGACTATTTTTAGCTCACCTGAGCCGAAGGCTCAAAGGTGAGCTATTGGGATCACTCTTCGTCCGTCGTCCGTTCCGTCCGTCGTTAACTTTTGCTTCAAACGACTTCTCCTCAGAAACCGCTTGGCCAATTTCGACCAAACTTCAAGTGGATGATCCTTAGATGAATGCTTTTTAGATTTGTTAAAATCAGGTCAGCGCGACATCCAAGATGGCCGCCATTACCATATATGGTCGAAACCTTAAAAAAATCTTCTTCTCAAGAACCGCTGGCCAGATTTCAACAGTTTTTCTTTAAAAATGATCGCCAATGCCTAGACTATTAAGTTTGTTCAAATGAAGTTCCCGGGGTCAAAAATGGGCATGCCCCGGGGGTCCAAAGTTTGTATATTGAGATTTTGCATGTTTTCCATATAGACATATAGGAAAAAACTTTTAAAAATCTTCTTCTCTGAAACCACAAGGCACAGAGCTCTCATGTATTACATGTAGCATCAGCTTATGGTCCTCTACTAAGTTTGTTCAAATGGTGACCCTGGGGTCAAATTTGTCCCCGCCCCAGGGGTCACAGTTTTACATAGACTTATATAGGATTTTTTTTTTAAAAATCTTCTCCTCGGAAACTACAAGAGCCAGAGGTTTGATATTTTGCATTTACTATAAGCTTATGATCCTTTACAAATTTTGTTCAAATGGGGACCCTTGGGTCACATTTGGCCCCGCCCTAAGGGTCGCATCTTTTACATAGACATGCATAGAGAAAAACTTAAAAAATCTTCTTCTCTGAAACTGCAAGAGCCAGAGGTTTAACATTTTGCATTTGCTATAAGCTTATGGTCCTCTACCAAGTTTGTTCAAATGGTGACCCAGGGGTCATATTTGGCCCCGCCCTGGGCGTCACAGTTTTAAATAGGCTTGTATAGGGAAAAATTGAAAAAAATCTTCTTCTCTGGAACCACATGGCATGGAGCTCTCATGTATTACATGTAGCATCAGCTTATGGTCGTCTACTTAGTTTGTTCAAATGGTGACCCTGGAGTCTAATTTGTCCCCACCCCGGGGGTCACAGTTTTACATAGACTTGTATAGGAAAAAAAAAATCTTCTCAGAAACAACAAGAACCAGAGATTTGATATTTTGCATTTACTATAAGCTTATGATCCTTTACCAAGTTTGTTCAAATGGTGACCCTCTGGTCACATTTGGCCCCGCCCCGCCCCGAGGGTCACGTTTTACATAGACATGTATAGGGAAAAACTTAAAAAATCTTCTTCTCTGAAACTGCAAGAGCAAGAGGTTTAATATTTTGCATTTACTATAAGCTCATGGTCCTCTACCAAGTTTGTTCAAATGGTGACCCTGGGTTCACATTTGGCCCCGCCCCAGGGGTCACGTTTTACATAGACTTGTATAGGGAAAAACTTAAAAATTCTTCTTCTCTAAAACCACAAAGCACACAGCTCTCATATATTACATGTAGCCCTTGGGTCACATTTGGCTCTGCCCAAGATGTTACTCTCTAGCACCTTCATTTTGTATTTGATCTTTACCAAACTGTGTCAGTGTCTTAAACTGTCTATATCAATGTTGTTAGACACAACAGAGCCCACATTTCTTGAACAATCTTAACCAAACTTGCACAGATTGTATATGACCATAAGATTTTGAAGAAGTTTGATAATGTGCCAGTACTCATGTGATCGCTTTAGGGCAATCTTGGCCCTCTTGTATTGGTTCAAATTTACTCAGGTGAGCGATATAGGGCCATCATGGCCCTCTTGTTTCATATGTTAGACCAGTCGGACCAGTAACAGAGGAGTTATGGCTCTTGATTTAGTTAAAAATGCTATATTTTGCCTCGTTAATACTGTAGGGCCTTCATTTTTCATCTGATCTTTACCGAACTTTAACAGATTCTTAAGTTATGGCCCTTGATTATGTTCAAAAGCTGTTTTTTGTCCGAAACTTCCAAAAAAAACGTAAATGGCAGTCACTCGCTTCATTGATGTTATAAGAGCCATGTTAGCCAGTAGAGCATCCACAGGCCCTCTTGGGCCTCTTGTTTAAATTTTTTTTTGGTGTTAACGCCGTATTAGCAGGAAGCATTGCTGTGCCTATTGCATATTTTTCCCGGTTCGTTGATTTTTGATAGAGTTACGGCCCCTTGACATTTTTTTTTTAATTTCTTGTCGGCGCTACTCCTCCTAAAGGCCTTGTTGGATTTCGACGAAACTTGGCAGGAAGCATCGGTAAGATGTCTAGTTGTGCATATCACGCTTTTGTTCCAGTTTGCTGATTTATGACGGAGTTATGGCACTTTGACATTTTTACTTTAAATTTCTTGTCGGCGCTACTCCTCCTAAACGGCTTGTTGGATTTCTACAAAATTTGGCAGGAAGCCTCAGTATGATGTCTAGTTGTGCAAAGCATGGTATATCAATGAAATTTTGGACAAGTTCGAAAACCAGCTAAATCTAGTCAGTAACGACAGGTTATGGCCCTTGATTTGTTGAAAAATGCTATATTGTATTTTCCTTTGTTAAATCTTAGTTACTTCATTTTTTATATGATCTTTACCATATACCATATTTGTTTAGAATGTTAATATAACACCCCCCACCCCCACCCCACACCCATTTTTATGCCGTGGTGTACGTCGTCCGTCTGTCCGTCCGTCTGTCTGTCTGTCTGTAAACTTTTTTTTGTAGCGACTACTCCTCCGAAATTACTGAATGGATTTTCATGAAACTTTACAGAAATGTTGCCCATGAAGTCTAGTTGATCCTAGCAAAAATTCATGTTGATGTGAAATCCAAGATGGCCACCAAATCTAAAAATAGATTTTTAAAAAACAAGTTTGTAGCGACTACTTCTTGAAAACTATAAGTGATATTGATATGGGACTTTTTCTAAAATGATCAGTATGACATGATGTTGATCCTTGTCGAAAATTATTTTGACTAGACGTTAAACATGGCTGCCAGCGGACATCTTTTACATAGAGTTATATAATGAAAACTTGTAGCGACTACACCTCTGAAACTACTTGACGGATTTTCATGAAACTTTACAGGAATGTTGCTCTTGATGTCTAATTGATCCTAGCAAAATTCAGGTCGGCCGGAAATTCAAGATGGCCGCCATGGCTAAAAAAAGATTTTCCAAAAAAAAAGGTTTGTGGCGACTACTTCTTCAAAACTGTAAGTGATATTGATATGGAACTATTTCTAAAATGATCGGCATGACATGATGTTGGTCCTTGTCGAAAATCGTTTTGATTCGATGTTAAACATTGCTGTCAGCGGCCATCTTTGTTTACATAGAGTTATCTAGTAAAAACTTGTAGCGACTACTCCTCTGTAATTACTCGACGGATTTTCATGAAACTTACAGGAATGTTGCTCTTGATGTCTAATTAATTCTAGCAAAATGTCAGGTCCGCTGGAAATTCAAAATGGCCGCCATGGCTAAAAATAGATTTTCAAAATACAAGTTTGTAGCGACTGCTTCTTGAAAACTAGAAGTAATATTGATATGGGACTTTTTCTAAATTGATGAGTATGACATGATGTTGATCATTGTTAAAAATTATTTTGATTTGACGTTAAACATGGCCCCCTGCGGCCATCTTTGTTTACATAGAGTTATATAATGAAAACTTGTAGCGACTACTCCTCTGAAACTGCTTGACTGATTTTTATGAAACTTCACAGGAATGCTGATCTAGCTATCAAAAACCTATCAGTAGAGCTTCAAGGTCATTGACCTCTTGTTATGAATATTCATTCATAGAAGAAAGTGGGACAAATTAAAAATGCCCATGCCAGACTAGAGACAGCAGACTTATTGCCCATTATTACCAGGTGAGCGCTCTAAGGCCATCCTATCCCTGTTGTTTTTGCAATGTTTTTAAAAAAACTACTGATGGGTTTTATGTCGACTAGCCTTGATATAAGAGCCGTTTTAGCAAGTAGAGCATCCACAGGCCCTCTTGGGCCTCTTGTTTTTAATAGAATGGCATTTTGTTTTTAAACAAATTCACTTAAATGTCATCTCAGCAAACGGCAAACTCGATTGTTTTTAGTTGCTAAAATGTTTACCAGCTCCCATTTAAGCATCATTGACCTTTTTATTTTTAAGTCCAGTCCCCATTAGGCGAGACATGTGAATCCACGGATTTCTTGTATTAAATTTTTATTGATCCCTGCTCTAATTTCCCCCGCGTTCCACCGCGAACCTATCACAGAGAATCACTGTGATTGCTTTCTTACGAGACTGGATTTTGAAATCGCAGGGGCACAAATTAGCGGTCGCCCAGTCGCCAATGGTGAGTGAAAAATGGTCTGGGCGACCAAAATTTAACTTTCACGCGCCCATGTGGCGACCAAAAATATTCAATCCAAAAAAACAGAAAAAGGGTAATCATTCAACACAAACATTAAAGTTCGAGGATTTTACCCCGCAGGTTTTGCTTTGGTTCCGTGAACTACATACTAATAAACAAACGTTTGTTTTTAGCTCGACTGATCAGAGATCAGCAGAGCTTATGCCGTGGTGCGGCGTCCGTCTGTCCGTCCGTCCGTCTGTCCGTAAACTTTTATTTGTAGCGACTACTCCTCTGAATATGTTATATTTTGCCTCGTTAAGGTGATAGGGGCTTCATTGTTCATCCGATCTTTACCAAACTTTATCAGATTGTAAATATCAATGAAAGCTCGGACAAATTCGAAAACCATTCATATCGGACTAGTAACTGGAGTTATGGCCCTTGACTAGTTCAAAAGGCTATATTTTGCCTCGTTAAGACGATAGGGGCTTCATTGTTCATCCAATCTTTACCAAACTTTATCAGATTGTTAATATCAATGAAAGCTAGGACAAGTTCGAAAACCATTCATATCGGACCAGTAACAGCGGAGTTAATGCCCTTGATTTAGTTCAAAATGCTATATTTTGCCTCGTTATGACGATAAGGCCTTCATTTTTCATCCGAACTTGACCAAACTTTATCAGATTGTTAATGGCAATGAAAGCTCGGGCAAGTTCGAAAACCAGCCAGATCGGACCAGTAATTGTTTTTGAATTATTTTTTTTTATTTTTTTTTTATTTTTTTTTTATTTTTTTTGAAATTTTTGTTTTTTTTTGTTTTTTTTACCCTATATAACAGAGGAGTTATGGCTCTTGATTTAGTTAAAAACGCTATATTTTGCCTCGTTAAAAAAACGTAAATGGCAGTCACTCGCTTCATTGATGTTATAAGCCATGTTAGCCAGTAGAGCTTCCACAGGCCCTCTTGGGCCTCTTGTTTTGGTGTTAACGCCGTGTTGGCAGGAAGCAATGCTGTGCTTATTGCATTTTTTTTTCGGTTCGTTGATTTTTGATGGAGTTATGGCCCCTTGACATTTTTTTTAGCTCACCTTAGCCGAAGGCTCAAAGGTGAGCTATTGGGATCACTCTTCGTCCGTCGTCCGTCGTCGTCCGTCGTTGTCGTCCGTCGTTAACTTTTGCTTCAAACGACTTCTCCTCAGAAACCGCTTGGCCAATTTTGACCAAACTCCACGTGGATGATCCTTAGGTGAATGCTTTTTAGATTTGTTAAAATTAGGTCAGCGCGACATCCAAGATGGCCACCATTACCATATATGGTCGAAACCTTAAAAAATCTTCTTCTCAAGAACAGCTAGACAGATTTCAACAGTTTTTCTTTTAAAATGATCGCCAACGCCTAGACTATCAAGTTTGTTCAAATGAAGTCCCTGGGGTCGAAAATGGCCATGCCCCGGGGGTCCAAAGTTTGTATATTGAAATTTTGCATGTTTTTCATATAGACATATAGGAAAAAACTTTAAAAAATCTTCTTCTCTGAAACCACAAGGCACAGAGGTCTCATGTATTACATGTAGCATCAGCTTATGGTCCTCTACTAAGTTTGTTCAAATGGTGACCCTGGGGTCATATTTGTCCCCGCCCCGGGGGTCACAGTTTTACACAGACATATATATATATATATTTTTAAAAATCTTTTTCTCGGAAACTACAAGAGCCAGAGGTTTGATATTTTGCATTTACTATAAGCTTATGGTCCTTTACCAATTTTGTTCAAATGGTGAACCTCGGGTCACATTTGGCCCCGCCCCAAGGGTCACATGTTTTACATAGACATGTATAGGGGAAAACTTAAAAAATCTTCTTCTCTAAAACTGCTAGAGCCAGAGGTTTAATATTTTGCATTTGCTATAAGCTTGTGGTCCTCTACCAAGTTTGTTCAAATGGTGACCCAGGGGTCACATTTGGCCCCGCCCCGGGGGTCACAGTTTTACATAGGCTTTTATAGGGAAAAACTGAAACAAATCTTCTCTGGAACCACATGGCACGGAGCTCTCATGTATTACATGTAGCATCAGCTTATGGTCCTCTACTTAGTTTGTTCAAATGGTGACCCTGGGGTCATATTTGTCACCGTCCCGTGTGTCACAGTTTTAAATAGACTTATATAGGGGAAAAAAAAAATCTTCTCGGAAACTACAAGAGCCAGAGGTTTGATATTTTGCATTTAATATAAGCTTATGGTCCTTTACCAAGTTTGTTCAAATGGTGACCCTCGGGTCACATTTGGCCCCGCCCAAGGGTCACATGTTTTACATAGAGATGTATAGGGAAAAACTTAAAAAATCTTCTTCTCTGGAACTGCAAGAGCCAGAGGTTTAATATTTTGCATTTGCTATAAGCTTATGGTCCTCTACCAATTTTGTTCAAGTGGTGACCCTGGTGTCAAACTTGGCCGCGCCCCAGGGGTCACAGTTTTATTAGCTCTACTGGCCGAAGGCCAGCAGAGCTTATGGGATACCGAGTTGTCCGTCGTCCGTCCGTCGTCCGTCTGTCCGTCGTCCGTCCGTCCGTTGTTAACTTTTGTCTCGTTAAGACGATAGGGCCTTCATTTTTTATCCGATCTTTACCAAACTTTAACAGGTTGTTAATATCAATGAAAGCTCGGATGAGTTCGAAAACCAGCCAGATCGGACAAGTAACAGTGGAGTTATGGCCCTTGATTTAGTTAAAAAATGCTATATCGCTATATTTTGCCTCGTTAAGACGATAGGGCCTTCATTTTTCATTCTATCTTTACCAAACTTTACCACATTGTTAATATCAATGAAAGCTTGGATAAGTTCGAAAACCAGCCAGATCGGACCAGTAACAGCAGAGTTATGGTCCTTGATTTAGTTAAAAAAGCTATATTTTGCCTCGTTAAGACGATAGGGCCTTCATTTTTCATCCTATCTTTACCAAACTTTACCACATTGTTAATATCAATGAAAGCTCGGACAAGTTCGAAAACCAGCCATATCAGACTAGTAACAGCGGAGTTATGGCCCTTGATTTAGTTAAAAATGCTATATTTTGCAGCGT
This sequence comes from Cyrtodaria siliqua, assembly GCA_037043455.1. NCBI lineage: Eukaryota > Metazoa > Mollusca > Bivalvia > Adapedonta > Hiatellidae > Cyrtodaria > Cyrtodaria siliqua. Next base: position 157,557 of record JAWPHD010002996.1, read on the forward strand.
TAAGACGATAGAGGCTTTACTGTTCATCTGATCTTTACCAATCTTTATCAGATTGTTAATGTTGTTGAAAGCTCGAACAAGTTTGAAAACCAGCCATATCGGACCAGTAACAGCGGAGTTATGGCCCTTGATTTAGTTAAAAATGTTATATTTTGCCTCATTAAGACGATAGGGGCTTCATTGTTCATCCGATCTTTACCAAACTTTATCAGATTGTTAATATCAATGAAAGCTCAGACAAGTTCGAAAACCAGCCATATTGGATTAGTAACAGTGGAGTTATGGCCCTTGATTTAGTTAAAAATGCTATATTTTGCCTCGTTAAGATGATAGGGGCTTCATTGTTCATCCGATCTTTACCAAATTTTATCGTTAATGTCTATGAAATCTTGGTCAAGTTTGAAAACCAGCCAGATTGAACCAGTAACAGCGGAGTTATGGCCCTTGATTTTGTTAAAAATGCTATAATTTGCCTCGTCATGCGTTAGGGCCTTCATTTTGCATACTTTAGCAGATTTTATGACTTTCTTTTTTTTATATGATTATTATTTTTATTTAATGGTGTCTTTATTTGAATTTTTAAAAAAAAAAAAATTATATATTATTATTTTATTATTATTTTTTTTTTTTAATTATTTTTATTTTTTTTCAATTATTCATTGATTGATTTTTTAAATTTGTTTTGTTTAATTTTTTATTTTTTTTTATTTTATTTAATTTTTTTTAATGAATTTTTTTTTGGTTTTAATTTTTTTTAATGAATTTTTTTTTTTTTTAATTGGTTTATTTATTTATTGATTTTTTTTGATTTTTTTTACCTCTATGTTGGACCAGTTGGTCCAGTAACAGAAGAGTTACGGCTCTTGATTTAGTTAAAAATGCTATATTTTGCCTCGTTAATACGGTAGGGCCGTCATTTTTCATCTGATCTGTACCAAACTTTACCAGATTCTTTAGTTATGGCCCCTGATTTAGTTAAAAAGCTGTTTTTTGCCCGAAACTTTCAAAAATACGTAAATGGCAGTCACTCGCTTCATTGATGTTATAAAAGCCGTGTTTGCCAGTAGAGCGTCCACAGGCCCTCTTGGGCCTCTTGTATAGACATATATATAGGAAAAAAACAATCTTCTCTGAAACTGCAAGAGCCAGAGGTTTAATATTTTGCATTTAGTATAAGCTTATGGTCCTCTACCAAGTTTGTTCAAATGGTGACCCTGGGGTAAAATTTGACCCCATTCCGAGGGTCACAGTTTTACATAGACGTATATAGGAAACACATTAAAGTCTTCTTCTCTGGAACTACAAGAGCCAGAGGTTTAATATTTTGCATTTACTATACTCTTATGGTTCTTTACCAAGTTTGCTCAAATGGTGACCCTGGATTCACATTTGACCCCGCCCTAGGGGTCACGTTTTACATAGACTTGTATTGGGAAAAACTTAAAAAATCTTCTTCTCTAAAACCACAAGGCACACAGCTCTCGTATATTTTTTTTGTATTTGATCTTTACCCAACTTTGTCAGATTTTAAACTGTCTATATCAATCTTAACCAAACTTGCACAGATTGTATATGACCATAAGATTTCGAAGAAGTTCGATAATGTGCCTGTACTCAGGTGAGCGCTTTAGGGCCATCTTGGCCCTCTTGTTAGATTTTGGGTCTATTCGGACACTCCGGTTTTAGAATGCAAAGTCCCTTATAGTTCATCAAAACTTGTAAAGGATTGATAGCTCAGTCGGGAGAGCAGCAGTCCCAGAAAACTATAAAGCGAGCGGGATGGGTTCGAATCTGATCAGTACCCAATTTTTTTATTCTAATTGTATTTTTTTTATGTAAAAGTTTGTTTAATTCATGCCCAATGATCTTAAAAGGGGTACATCAGGATTTTTCTAGAAACATCTTAAATTATAAAATTGTTCCAGTTCACGATATAAAACACTATCAATCAAAATGTGAAGCTAGAACCATTTTGTTAATGTCTAAAATTTCAGAACACCATATAGCTAGGGTGGAATCGCACGTAATATGCTGAAATTAACCCTAGTGCGTCACCTAGGATAGCACGTATTACTGTGCAGAATGAATTTCTTTGCAAATAAAAGATTTTGTAGGCTCCTTATGTTTTGGTCATGTAAAATAAAAAATATTAATATTTGTCAATTTTAATTCGGACACCTAGACCCCCATAAAAAGCCTGATGTACTCCCTTTAAGACTGAAGTCGGAAAACAAATTGTGTGTGTGTGTATGTGGAGAGTGGGGGGATTTTTTAAAATATTTTTACGACTTTTATCTATGCGTCAATTTGGAAGAGGTAGACCTCATCTGTTTTGAAACAAACTCGTAGAACCACAGTCCTGTCGCGCGTTATTGAGTAGCTGTCAAACATTCGTCAATGTGCAAACGTGGAACAAGCGGGACTCGAACGTATGACTGTAGCATTGAGAGATATACATTACACAAACAAGAGTAGATCTAAACACAAATATGTTACCTTTTATTACAATTTTCAAATTACCTGCAAAACTGATTGAATTATATTCTGTTCAGGCCAAAACACAAATATGTTTAAAAACAAAACAAAGCAGCAAAAAAACGAAGGGGTAAAAAGTTGATGTGTCGGGGGTAAAAACGGCGATTCAGTTGGGTGACAGGAAACATAACACTTTCTTGTTTAGGTCTAAGGTAGTAAACGGATTTACCGTGACTTTGGTGATTTTGTCAACAAACGATTTGTCGAAAATCCACTTAAAAATTACATTTAGGGATTTGAATCGTGAAATACTCAGTAGCATAGGCCAAAAGGCCCGGGCCTTCACATCATGTTCACAAACATGGTTGAAAAATATAACAACGAAATAATTGTGGATGAACATTAAATCACAACGGTATCCCGAGAACAGTGCTACTCCGAGTTGTGAGAATGAACTACAACGGTATCCCGAGACCAGTGGTATTCCGAGTTGTGAGAATAAATAACAACGGTACTCCGAGACCAGGGATACTCCCGAGTTGTGAGATTAAAATCAAATGAGCACAAAGATTTATCAGTTATGTTTTGTATATGTGTAGTCGGTATGTCTCTACTACAAGTTGTGTGTAAAACATATGTTCTTTTAGTTGAAGGTCACACTTTTTGGAACAAGGAAACTTCAGGAAGAATGTGTCACTTTACAGTGACATTCCATGTTTAAATTTGTATATTATAAATCTTTGTGCAGCGGGGGATATGGCTGTCTTTCTGACTACACTCGTGTTCATTTGATTTTAATCATACTTGCATAGTATGTCGATATATAAATGCAAGGTTGTTTCTATTTTAATTCATCTATGTTGGTCAAAGGGACTAATACTCTATGAATTACCTCCCATTGAATTGTCAAAATTGGCTGTCTTAACCTTTTTGACGCTATATTCATTTCTAATGACTCAAACTTTGACAGGTGATGACAGGTGATGTTTTTCGATACACTTTAACACCTGTGAAGATATGGTTCAGATATGTTGAAGCGTACATCAGGATTTTCATTATAACCAATCATTCCTTTTGTTCCCTTCTTTATTCCTGTATATTCCTTAACTTATCTTGTTTTAATCGCCTTACTTCCAGATACATTAAACAATGCATTGATGTATTATTACATGCAATGACGTATTATTATTAAGAAGAGTTGACACATGTTCAGTCCATCCATGTCATGCGTGATTGCAAAGAAACCTTCCATTACATGGATGAACAAATCATAGTTCACCATGCTCTCAGTACCTTTGGTACTTTGATTTTTATAGTGTTAATCCGCATGCTAGAACACCTCTTTACAAAGGAACCATCAGTGATCCGGATTATGTGCACCAAGTTCACTGCATTTTACCATCTTCGGTACATTTAAGCCACTCTCGACCAACTTGCAAGGAAGAAACAAAATTTCTGTCTCTTTTGGCTTCGTAACACTTACTTGACTTGTTTGGACTCTGTCACTGGTTTATTCACTGGTTTACCAGGAATGGCACCCGTCACGTACCGCAACATTGACATTTTGTGACAACCGGAAACACGTTTTTACGGATGCATCAGGGCTCAATCTAGTGGGCGATTCGGGCGAAGAACGCGCCCGCGATCTCTTGACTTCGCCTTGGCAACACATCAAAGCGAAGTTCAAGTCGCCGAAATTTAAAAAAAAAAAAAAAAAAAAAAAAATTAAAAAAAAAAAAAAAAAAAAAAAATTAAATTTTTTTTTTTAAAAAAGATACAGTATAGTAATAAATCCATTATCATAGAAATTTGCATCAACATTTCAAGCTCATATTATAGAGTAAAAAGAATTAGTGTGCATTACACTGTATTCACTGCATTGCAATATACATGGTGATGACTATTCAACCGTTGTCTACATATACAAGTCACGTGAAGTCTCCCTAAATTCTCTCCACTTCTCCCTAAAATCACTTGAGGGAGAAGTGACTTCTCCCTAAATTCCAGGCGTAGATTGAGCCCTGTGCATGCGCTAAATTAGCATTGATGATGTTTATGTTATTCTCATTTGATGATAATTTACGAACCGTTCGTGAATAATTGTTATTTTCCGGTGCTCTTTCAATCGGAACTCTTCGCCAATTTCCGTACTCGGTAAATATGGTTTCCGAGTGACGGAATCCGACGAGGCAGTTCCGATTGGTTGCTCTATACAAAATAAAGAATTCGGCAAAATCCGATCAAAACGAGGTCGTGACGTGTTGTGACCTTCCATAGAGGGATACAATTAGTTGACCAATTCCTCGTAGCGTTTATACCGGTGTCACAGTAATTTTCTCAACATCAAGGAAAAAGCCGAAATCGTGTTTCGTGTCATTGAAACCTAGGACAAGTTCGAAAACCAGCCATATCGGAACAGTAACAGCGGAGTTATGCCCTTGATTTAGTTAAAAATGCTATATTTTGCCTCGTAAAGACGATAGGGCCTTCATTTTTCATCCGATCTTTACCAAACTGTACCAGATTGTTATTGTCAATGAAAGCTCGGACAAGTTCGAAAACCAGCCAGATCAGAGTAGTAACAGCGGAGTAATGGCCCTTGATTTAGTTAAAAATACTATATTTTGCCTCGTTAATACGATAGGGCCTTCAGTTTCCATCTGATCTTTACCAAACTTTACCAGATTTGTTGACTTTTTTTATGCCCCCGAAGGGTGGCATATAGTAATCGCACTGTCTGTCCGTTCGCGTGTACACTCGTGTCCGCTTCATAACTCAATAATGGACGGATTTTCAAATAACTTCGCACAATTGCTCACCACAACAAGACAACGTGTCGCGCACAAAAACCAGGTCCATGGCTCCAAAGTCAAGGTCACACTTAGAGGTCAAAGGTCAAAATCCGTTCGTCTATACACTCGTGTCCGCTTCATAACTCTGACAATAATGGATGGATTTTCAAATAACTTCGCACAATTGCTCACCACAACAAGACGACGTGTCGCGCACAAAATCCAGGTCCGTGGCTCCAAGGTCAAGGTCACACTTAGAGATCAAAGGTCAAAATCCGTTCGTCTGTACACTCGTGTCCGCTTCATAACTCTGACAATAATGGATGGATTTTCAAATAACTGCACAATTGCTCAACACAAAATAAAACGATGTGTTGCGCACAAAATCCAGGTCTGTGGCTCCAAGGTCAAGGTCACACTTAGAGATCAAAGTTCAAAATCCGTTCGTCTATACAATCGTCTCCGCTTCATAACTCGGACAATAATCGACGGATTATCAAAAAATCGCACAATTGCTCACTACAACAAGACGTTGTGTTGCGAAAAAAAATAAATATATTATTTGATTTTTATTGTTTGTTTGATTTAATTTTTTTTTAATTATTTTTTTTAATATTTTTATCTTTTTAAAAAAAAAAAAATTGTATTTTAATGCTCCCGAAGGGTGGCATATAGTAATCTCACTGTCTATCCGTTCGCGTGTACAATCGTGTCCGCTTCATAACTCTGACAAAATCCAGGTCCGTGGCTCCAAGGTCAAGGTCACACTTAGAGATCAAAGGTCAAAATCCGTTCGTCTATACAATCGTCTCCGCTTCATAACTCGGACAATAATCGACGGATTTTCAAATAACTTCGCACAATTGCTCACCACAACAAGACGACGTGTCGCGCACAAAATCCAGGTCCGTGGCTCCAAGGTTAAGGTCACACTTAGAGATCAAAGTTCAAAATCCATTCGTCTATACAATCGTCTCCGCTTCATAACTCGGACAATAATTGACCGATTTTCAAATAACTTCGCACAATTGCTCACCACAACAAGACGTTGTGTCGCGAATTTATTTATTTTATTTTTTTTTAATTTTTGTTAAATTTCATTTGATTTGATTTTTATTGTTTGTCTGATTTATTTTTTTTTGATTTTTTTTTTAATATATCTGTTGGTTTCATATTACTCCAAGGTCAAGGTCACACTTACAGGTCACTTCGGGGCATTTGTCACTTACTGTGACATTTCTTGTTTTTATTATTATTATATTTTTGAATGTTTTTTATTTTATTTTATTGTTATGCCGTGGTGCGGTGTCCGCCGGCCGGCCGTCTGTACGTCCTCCTCTGAAACTACTGAATGGATTTTCATGAAACTTTACAGAAATGTTGCCCATGAAGTCTAGTTGATCGTAGCAAAAATTCATGTTGATGTGAAATCCAAGATGGCCGCCAAATCTAAAAATAGATTTTTAAAAAACAAGTTTGTAGCGACTACTTCTTGAAAACTATAAGTGATATTGATATGGGACTTTTTCTAAAATGATCAGTATGGAATGATGTTGATCCTTGTTGAAAATTATTTTGATGCGACGTTAAACATGGCCGCCAGCGGCCATCTTTGTTTACATAGAGTTATATAATGAAAACCTGTAGCGACTACTCCTCTGAAACTACTTGACGGATTTTCATGAAACTTCACAGGAATGTTGCTCTTGATGTCTAATTGATCCTAATATTTGATCCTAGCAAAATTTCAGGTCTGCCAGAAATTCAAGATGGCCGCCACGGCTAAAAAAATAGATTTTCACAAAACAAGTTTGTAGCGATTACTACGTGAAAACTATAAGTAATATTGATATGGGACTTTTTCTAAAATGATCAGCTTGACATGATGTTGGTCCTTGTCGAAAATCTTTTTGATTCAATGTTAAACATGGCTGTCAGTGGCCATCTTTATTTACATAGAGTTAGCTAGTAAAAACTTGTAGCGACTACTCCTCTGTAACTACTCAACGGATTTTCATGAAACTTCACAGGAATGTTGCTCTTGATGTCTTATTGATCCTAGCAAAATTTCAGGTCGGCTGGAAATTCAAGATGGCCGCCATGGCTAAAAATAGGTTTTCAAAATACAAGTTTGTAGCGACTACTTCTTGAAAACTATAAGTGATATGGGACTTTTTCTAAAATGATCAGTATGACATGATGTTGATCCTTGTTGAAAATTATTTTGAGTAGGTCATTTATGTATAGTAGAAAGAGAATTGGCCCGAAGACAGAACCTTGGGGTACGTCTTTAGTGACTACTTGAAAACTATAATTGATATTGATATGGGACTTTTTCTAAAATGATCAACATGACATAATGTTGATCCAATTATTTTGAATTGACATTAAATATTTTGATTCGACATTAAATATGGCCGCCAGTGGCCATCTTTGTTTACATAGAGTTATATAATAAAAACTTGTAGTGACTACTCCTCTGAAACTACCTGACGGATTTTCATGAAACTTTACAGGAATGTTGCCGTTGATGTCTAGTTGATCCTAGCAAAAGTTCAGGTCGGTCGGAAATTCAAGATTGCCGCAATGGTTAAAAATAGATTTAAAAAATACGATTTTGTGGTGACTACTTCTCAAAAAACGTAAGTGATATTGATTTGGAACCTTTACCAAAATGACTGGCACGACATCTTGCAGGCTGATCAGGGTTTAACTGTCTTGGTGCTCATCAGTCATTTGATCAAAACACCCCTTTGTACTACAAATGGACTGGTCCAAATTAAAAGGACAGTCCATTATACATTCATAGAAGGGTAAGGATTTAGTCTCTTTTGTATTTCGACTCGGAAAAAGACTGAAAACAAATTGTAGGATTTTAATATTTTATTTTAATTCTGATTTTCCACATAGAGAAAACCTGAGACAAGAGCAAATCGTAATTCTCAGGAGAAATTGCTTAACATGACCCGTGTTTGACCTGGTCACACACCTGCTATATTTCTGACTACAGATCATTCTATTTCTGTTCCACAATGTGATTTGGAGCAGAAAAAAGAGGATATACTAAGGTTGATGTTGTAAGGGATTTAATTGATATAGTTTTATAATTAAACTTTTTGGTAGCATTATGACATTTTTATAAGCTGGAAAAAAATATATTCTTTAGAGTAGGATAAAATGGAATGAGATTATAATGTTGCATAATAAATCATAATATTTAGGAATATAGGAATATTGCTCTTGATGTCTAGTTGGTCCTAAGTAAAAATTAGGTTGGCCTAAAATTCAAGATGGCCACCATGTCTAAAAATAGATTTATTAAATACAATTTTGTTGCAACTACTTCTCTAAAACCGTAAGCGGTTTGGTACCTTTACCAAAATGACTTCTATAAAACTTTACAGGAATGTTTGTTTTGGTGTCCAGTTAGTTCCATTAAGAAAAAATCAGGTTGGCCGGAAATTCAAGATGGCTGCCACAGCTTAAATACTCGTTTGTGGCAACTGGCCGGAAATTCTAGATGGCTGCCACAGCTTAAATACTCGTTTGTGGCAACTACTTATCAAGAAACATAAGTGGTATTGATTTGGAACCTTTACTAAAATGACTGGCATGACATGTAGTTGGTCCTAAACAAAATTCATTGATTCTATGTCAAAAAAACAAGTTTGTAGCGACAACTTCTTGAAAACTCTAAGTGATATTGATATGGGACTTTTTCTAAAATGATCAGCATGACATGATGTTGGTCCTTGTCGAAAATCGTTTTGATTCGACGTTAAACATGGCTGCCAGCGGCCATCTTTGTTTACATAGAGTTATATAATGAAAACTTGTAGCGAATACTTCGCTGAAACTACTTGACGGACCTCATACAGTTCTCATGTGATAATATGATGTGTCACCGTTTTTTTCGATTCTGCAAAAAAAATTACAGAATTATGGACCTTTGTTTTACTTATAATTTTGTTCACATTAAAAAATTAACAGACATTTTAGACATTTATTTTTCTTCAGTTTGCCCATCCTTAGTGACTATAGCAAAAAAGCGGGGTTATTTTTCACCTTCAGTGATAGTTCTAGTTGCGCATTTCATCGCCATGTTCAGGTTGAATGGTATTTGATGGGAGTTATTTCCCCTTATATAGAAACTTTGGTCGAACTAGTTCTCCTGAACCTCTGGCTGGAGTGAAACTTTACAAGAATAGTTGCACATATCATCCTCCCGTGTTCCAGTCAAATGATTTTTAATGGATTTATTGCCCTTTCCTCAAGGGGGTGGGGGGAGTCATCTGTTTTACTAAAACAACCTCTAGTTATCAATAAAATTGTTACAGAGCTGATTCAAATGAGCTGTTCCAGCAGACAGAGGAGAAGCTTGCATGCCTGGAGAACACTAAGTTCCATGAGATAGCCAGGGAGTTGGTTGACACAGATCCACAACAGTTTATCAGGGCATATACAGCTGGTAAATATTGCTTGTTATTCATTTAGTTACTAGCCTGGCCTCCAGTTTATCATGGCACACGCGGGTGGTGTCACCTGCTGGCAGAAGCGGGTGGTGTCACCTGCTTAGCATGGTTGATCAGAATCGCTGTTGATTGGCAGTGGCGGCAGTGGCAGCATCACACTATTATTTCCACTCAATTACTTCTAAAGTATCTTTTATCAGGTCTCTATTAGAATATGGTGACGTCATCTGGGACAATTGTACCAATTATGAAAAATAAGACCATGAAAAAGTCCAAAGTAAGTTGTACGTAATAGTCATAGGAGCAACAAAATTGGTGATCTTTTCAAAGATGTTGGTTGGAAAACACATGAGACTCGAAGAAGTAAACACAAACATATACATTTTTATAAAATGGTCAGTAGTGCAACTCCTCCTTATCTTACATCACTAGTGCCCCCCATGATCAGAGCAGAATCAAAATATAGGTTAAAAAATTCAGATGACTTCCAAGTTCCATTTTCTCATTCACATTTATATTCCACATCTTTCTTACCTTCTGCTATTCGAGAATGGAACAATCGCACTGTTGTTGCATGTAACTCCAGCTATAATAATAATAATAATAATATCTTTATTTAACGAAGGTTAAAACACATTAAGCACTAGCGGATCCAGGTGGGGGGCGGACCCGGCGCGCGCCCCCCCTAAAAATTCCGGATCATACATGTATGTCCATGTTACTGTAGATAAAATATCAAACAATTTCGATGCACGCCCTCAGTATAAAAATGTTTCTCTCTCGCTTCGCTCGCTCGACGCATAATGACTAATGAGTGGTTTAATTGACACATTCTCAAATCCTTTTATTTGAAAACGGATTTTTTTTTTATTCATACATGCATGTCCATGTTACGGTAGATAAAATACCAAACAATTTCGATGCATGCCCTCAGTATTATTATTTTTTTTAGACGCATAATGGCTAATGAGTGGTAATTAGATAAAATATCAAACAATTTCGATGCACGCCCTCAGTATATATTTTTTTCCACTCGCTTCGCTCGCTCGACGCATAACACACATTGTTAAATCCTTTTATTTGAAAACGGACTTTTTTTATTCATACATGTATGTCCATGTTACTGTAGATAAAATAGCAAACAATTTAGATGCATGCCCTCAGTATAATTTTTTTTTCGCTCGCTCGCCGCATAATGACAAATGAGTGGTTTAATTAACACATTTTTAATTCCTTTTATTTGAAAACGGACCTTTTTAATTCATAAATGTATGTCCATGTTACTGTAGATAAAATATCAAACAATTTCGATGCACACCCTCAGTATAAACAATTTTTTCGCTCGCTCGACACAATGGCTAATGAGTGGTTTAATTAATACATTCAAATTGTTAAATCCTTTTATTTGAAAACTTACTTTTGTATTCATACATGTATTTCCATGTTACTGTAGATAAAATATCAAACAATTTCGATGCACGCCCTCAGTATAAAAAAATGTTCTCGCTAGCTTCGCTCGCTCGACGCATAATGGCTAAGGAGTGGTTTAATTAACACATTGTTAAATCCTGTTATTTGAAAACGGACTTTTTTACCCTATCAATGCACTACCGCAACCGTTTTATGAGGATAGAAACGGACCCGAAAATTGACCAAAATCTTACGCACCCCCCTAAGCTGAAATCCTGGATCCGCCCCAGTTAAGTTATGCATATAAAATACAAACACTTATTTTCAATGTTGCCTTCGAACAATAATGCTATAACAGTTATAAATACATATAAAAACATTCATACTCATGCGCACACACGCAAACATCCATATACACAACAATACTACATATCCGACAAACACTCATTGGTTAAAACATTCATAATATTCTTAATTCATAATCACGATATCCATAGTGTCATATATGACGGATATTTAAGCAATTACATGCACACAGTGCCAGTACTTCACTCAAGAAAAAAAAAATAACAACCCAACAGCGACATAATTATATAGTAATATCAGCTAGTTTATATCCTGTTTTTGGAAAAGAAATTGTTTTAAATTGTATTTATACGAATTAAAGCTATTGATGTTATGTTATGTAAAGGAATTGTATTCCATACTATTGTACTGTAATAGCTGAAAGAATCTTTAAAAGAGTTTGTTCGATGTTTCAGTGGAACAAGATCTTTTCGCTTAATGGAACGCAACATATAATTTTCATTGTGAGAGAAGCAAATTAGGTCTGACAGGTATTTTGGTACTAGTCTCGCCTTTTCCAAAAAAAGAGAAATAGGTGTTGCTTTTCCGGCAGCGACGGCGTCAACATTCAAGTTTTGCGTTTAGGTCATTTTCTCACAAACTGTATGCACTAGACCTTTCAAACTTTGCTTATAGTTGGGTGGTACATCACAACGTGACAAAGCAAATGTGGAAGTGACCTTGACCCTCCAAGCAAAGGGCAGATAACTTACTAATTTTTAGGTTCAAGTTTTGCGTTTAGGTCACTTTTTCACAAACTGTATGCACTAGACCTTTGAAACTTTGCTTATAGTTGTATCTCGGGTGGTACATGCCAACGTGACAAAGCAAATGTGGAAGTGACTTTTGCGTTTAGGTCACTTTTTCACAAACTGTATGCACTAGACCTTTAAAACTTTGCTTTTAGTTGTATCTTGAGTGGTACAAAGCAAATGTGGAAGTGACCTTGACCCTCCAAGCAAGGGCAGATAGCCTTATGTTTTTTACCTTCAACTTTGGCGTTTAGGTCACTTTTCACAAACTGTATGCACAAAGACCTTTCAAACTTTGCTTATAGTTGTATCTTGAGTGGTACATTGCAACGTGACAAAGCAAATGTGGATGTGACCTTCACCATCCAAGCAAAGGGCAGATAACTTTAATTGTTACATTTACATCACTTTCTCATGAACTAGAATTATACACCAGATGTTTTAATTCTAATTTATAGCTTAATCTTTGGAAGAAAACATATTCTATTTTGACATAGTTGTTGTCTTCAGTAGTGCATATTTTTTTTGGATGCCTGGATTTCATCTGTGACCTTGACCTACTTTTTGGAGCTGATGATTTTTAGCTCTACTGGCCAGAGGCCTACATTTTTCATCCGATCTTTACCAAACTTTAATAGATTATTAATATCAATGAAAGCTTGCACAAGTTCGAAAACCAGCTAGATCGGACCAATAACAGCGGAGTTATGGCCCTTGATTTAGTTAAAAATGCTATATTTTGCCTCGTTAATACGATAGGCTTTCATTTTTTAGCTCGACTATTCGAAGAATAAGAGAGCTCATGTAATCACCCCGGGGTCGGCGTCGGCGTCGGCGTCCCACATCAAGGTTTGCCTGAAAGCTGTGTTTACAAGTCTATATCTCTTACATTTCTTATCCTACCACAACCAAATTTGTTCAAGGGCTTCCTTGTAGCATTATCTTAAGGGCTGCATAAGCAATTTTGGTTCCTGTAACCCATGGGCTCCCATGGAACGCAAATTATGATAGCCCATAAAATGTGCCCCATATCACATCAAATTTTGCGTGTAAGCTGTGTTTACAAGTCTATATCTCTTACAATTCTTACCCTAGCACAACCAAATTTGGCCATTAGCTGCCTTATAGCATTATGGTAAGGGCTGCTTAAGTAATTTTGGTTCCTGTAACCCCTGGGCTCCCATGGAGCCCTTAAAATATGTCTGTTTCACATCAAATTTTGCGTGTATGCTGTGTTTACAGGTCTATATCTCTTACATTTTTAGCTCTACTGGCCAAGGGCCAGCAGAGCTTATGGGATGCTGTGTTGTCCGTCGTCCGTCGTCTGTCGTCTGTCTGTCGTCTGTCTGTCTGTCGTCCGTTAACTTTTCTTCAAACGACTTCTCCTCAGAAACCTCTTGGCTTATTTTGACCAAACTTCACGTGGATGATCCTTAGATAAATGCTTTTTAGATTTGTTAAAATTAGGTCAACGCTACATCCAAGATGGCTGCCATTACCATATATGGTCGAAACCTTAAAAAATCTTCTCCTCCAGAACCGCTGGACAGATTTCAACAGTTTTTCTTTTAAAATGATCGCCAACGCCTAAACTATCAAGTTTGTTCAAATAAAGTCCCCGGGGTCAAAAATGGCTGTGCCCCGGGGGTCCAAAATTTGTATATTGAGGTTTTGCATGTTTTTCATATAGACATATAGGAAAAAACTTTAAAAAATCTTCTTCTCTGAAACCACAAGGCACAGAGCTCTCATGTATTACTTGTAGCATCAGCTTATGGTCCTCTACTAAGTTTGTTCAAATGGTGACCCTGGGGTCATATTTGTCCCCGCCCCGGGGGTCACAATTTTACATAGACTTAAATAGGATTTTTTTTTTAAAAATCTTCTTCTCAGAAACTACAAGAGCCAGAGGTTTGATATTTTGCATTTACTATAAGCTTATGGTCCTTTACCAAGTTTGTTCAAATGGTGACCCTCGGGTCACTTTTGGCCCCGCCCCAAGGGTCACATGTTTTACATAGACATGTATAGGGAAAAACTTAAAAAATCTTCTTCTCCGAAACTGCAAGAGCCAGAGGTTTAATATTTTGCATTTGCTATAAGCTTGTAGTCCTCTATCAAGTTTGTTCAAATGGTGACCCAGGGGTCACATTTGGCCCCACCCCGGGGGTCACAGTTTTACATAGGCTTGTATAGGGAAAAACTGAAAAAAAATCTTCTTCTCTGGAACCACATGGCACAGAGCTCTCATGTAATACATGTAGCATCAGCTTATGGTCCGCTACTAAGTTTGTTGAAATGGTGACCCGGGGGTCAAATTTGTCCCCGCCCCGAGGGTCACAGTTTTACATAGACTTATATAGGATTTTTTTTTTTTAAATCTTCTTCTCGCCAACTACAAGAGTCAGAGGTTTGATATGTTACATTTATTAGAAGCTTATGGTCCTTTACCAAGTTTGTTCAAATAGTGACCCTGGGGTCACATTTGGTCCCGCCCCAAGGGTCACATGTTTTACATAGACATGTATAGGGAAAAACTTAAAAAATCTTCTTCTCTGAAACTGCAAGAGCCAGAGGTTTAATATTTTGCTGTTGCTATAAGCTTATGGTCCTTTACCTATTTTGTTCAAATGGGGACCCTGGGGTCACATCTGGCCCTGCCCCTGGGATTCACAGTTTTACATAAATGCTTGTAGAGGGAAAAACTGAAGAAAAAAAATCTTCTCTGGAACTGCAAGAGCCAGATGTTTAATATTTTGCATTTGCTAAAGCTTATGGTCCTTTACCAAGTTTGTTCAAATGGGGACCCTGGGGTCACATTGGCCCCGCCCCAAGGGTCACATGTTTTACATAGACATGTATAGGGATTATTTTTTTTTAATTTTTTTTTTTTTTTTAAATTTTTTTTTAATTTTTTTTTTTAATTATTTTTTTTTTAATTTTTTTTTTTTAAATTTTCTATTTTTAAATATCTTCTCTTTTTTTTTAATTTTTTTTTTAAATATTTTTTTTTTTTTTTTTAAATATTTTTTTTTTGATTTTTTTTTTTGAATTTTTTTTTTTTTTTTGAATTTTTTTAGCTCTATGTTCGACCAGTCGGACCAGTAACAGAGGTGTTCTTGATTTAGTTAAACATGCTATATGTTGCCTCGTTAATACGGTTGGGCCTTCATTTTTCATCTGATCTTTACCAAACTTTACCAGATTCTTTAGTTATGGCCCTTGATTTAGTTAAAAAGCTGTTTTTTGCCCGAAACTTTAAAAAAAACGTAAATGGCAGTCACTCACTTCATTGATGTTATAAGAGCCATGTTAGCCAGTAGAGCGTCCACAGGCCCTCTTGGGCCTCTTGTTTGTTCTAGCTGAACTAAATTTTGGAATTCCTTATAGTATGTTGTAAAGGGTTGGATAAGTAATTTTGTCTTCTGCAAATTCAGGGCTCCCATGGAACCCAAATTGTGATGGCCCATAAAATGTGCAATAGATGCAGATCTAGGTTTGCATGTAAGCATGTATATATCTATAATTTTGGTTTGGGATTTGTTATAGCATTATGCATCTTATTACTTCACCCATATTGGGTCATGGGCTCCCTCCTCCCCCACCCCCTCTACCCCCGCCCCCACTCCCTCCACACCTTTTATTTATTTTTATTTTATTTATTTTTTACATATTTCTGTGTTGTTTTAGTCAGTTCTTACACATATATGTTGCAACCCTCCCCGCCCCCAACACCCAACCCCCCCGCCTCTCACCCCATCACCCCCCACCCCGCCCCAGACTTGAAAGTTTTTTTTTTCTTTTACATATTTCTGTGAGCTTTTGTCAATTCTTACACATATATGTTGATTTTTTTTAAATTAATCTTCTTCTCTGAAACTACAACAGCCAGAGGTTTGATATTTTGCATTTACTATAAGCTTATGGTCCTTTACCAAGTTTTTTCAAATGGTGACCCTCGGGTCACATTTGGCCCCGCCTCAAGGGTCACATGTTTTACATAGACATGTATAGGGAAAAACTTAAAAAATCTTCTTCTCTGAAACTGCAAGAGCCAGAGGTTTAATATTTTGCATTTGCTATAAGCTTGTGGTCCTCTAACAAGTTTGTTCAAATGGTGACCCAGGGGTCACATTTGGCCCCACCCCGGGGGTCACAGTTTTACATAGGCTTGTATAGGGAAAACTGAAAAAAATCTTCTTCTCTGGAACCACATGGCACAGAGCTCTCATTTATTACATGTAGCATCAGCTTAAGGTCCTCTACTAAGTTTGTTCAAATGATGACCCTAGGGTCAAATTTGTCCCCGCCCCGAGGGTCACAGTTTTTCATAGACTTATATAGGATTTTTTTTTTAAAAATCTTCTTCTCGGAAACTACAAGAGCCAGAGGTTTGATATTTTACATTTATTATAAGCTTATGTTCCTTTACCAAGTTTGTTCAAATTGTGACCCTTGGGTCACATTTGACCCCGCCCCAAGGGTCACATGTTTTACATAGACATGTATAGGAAAAACTTAAAAAATCTTCTTCTCTGAAACTGCAGGAGCCAGAGGTTTAATATTTTCCATTTGCTATAAGCTTATGGTCTTCTACCAAGTTTGTTCAAATGGTGACCCATTGGTCACATTTGGCCCCACCCTGGGGGTCACAGTTTTACTTAGGCTTGTATAGGCAAAAACTGAAAAAAATCTTCTTCTCTGGAACCACATGGCACAGAGCTCTCATGTATTACGTGTAGCATCAGCTTATGGTCCTCTACCAAGTTTGTTCAAATGGTGACCCTGGTGTCAAATTTGGACGCGCCCCGGGGTAACAGTTTTTTAATTTCTTTTTAATTTGATTTTTTTTTTTTTTTTTTTTTCAATTTCATCTTTTTTTTTTTTTCTTTTTTTTTAATTGTTAAATTTTTTATTTGTATTTTTATTTTTATTTTTTTTTTTATTGATTGATTTGAATTATTGTTGTTTTTTTTTAAAAAAAAATTCATTATCTTTTTAATTACTTGACACTTACTTTAAAATTTCTTGACGGCGCTACTCATCCTAAATGCCTTGTTGAATTTCGACGAAACTTGGCAGGAAGCATCGGTAAGATGTCTAGTTGTGCATTTCACGCTTTTGTTCCAGTTCGCTGATTTTTGACGGGAGTTATGGCCCTTTGACTTTTTATTTTAAATTTCTTGTAGGCGCTACTCCTCTTAAATGGCTTGTTGGATTTCTACAAAATTTGGCAGGAAGCCTCAGTATGATGTCTAGTTGTGCAAAGCGCGGTATATCAATGAAATCTTGGACAATTTTGAAAACCCGCTAGATCTTGTTAGTAATAACAGAGTTATGGCCCTTGATTTGTTGAAAAATGCTATATTGTATTTTCCTTTGTTAAATCTATAGGAGAAGAGAGCTATATCTATCTAAATCTATAAGAGCTGTTTTAGCCAGTAGAGCGTCCACAGGCCCTCTTGGGCCTCTTGTTTAGCTCTACTGATCAGAGATCAGCAGAGCTTATGCCGTGGAGCGGCATCCGTCGTCCGTCTGTCTGTCCATCTGTCTGTCCGTAAATTTTTATTTGTAGCGACAACTCCTCTGAAACTACTGGATGGATGTTCATGAAACTTTACAGAAATGTTGCCCATGAAGACTAGTTGATCCTAGCAAAAATTCATGTTGATATGAAATCCAAGATGGCCGCAAAGTCTGGGGGCGTCCGTGGCCGAGTGGTTAACGTCTCTGACTTGAAATCACTTACCCCTCACCGCTGTAGGTTCGATCGCTCAGGGGCCTAGGAATCTTTATGTGAGGAAGCTATCCAGCTGGCTTGCGGAACGTAGGTGGTTCTACGCAGGTGCCCGCCCTTGCACGAAAATTGCCCGGAGGGGCACCTGGGGTCTTCCTCCACCAATGGAAGCTGGAAAATTGCCATATGACCTTAGCTTTTGGTGCGACTATAAAATCCAATTGAAAACTCTTAAGTGATATTGATATGGGACTTTTTCTAAAATGATCAGCATGACATGATGTTGGTCCTTGCTGAAAATCGTTTTGATTCGACGTTAAACATGGCTGCCAGCGGCCATCTTTATTTACATAGAGTTATTTAGTAAAAATTTGTAGCGACTACTCCTCTGAAACTACTCGACGGATTTCCATGAAACTTCACAGGAATGTTGCTCTTGATGTCTAAATGATCTTAGCAAAATTTCAGGTCGGCCGAAAATTCAAGATGGCCGCCACAGTTAAAAATAAATTTTCAAAATACAAGTTTGTAGCGACTACTTCTTGAAAACTATAAGTGATATTGATATGCGTCTTTTCCTAAAATGATCAGTATGACATGATGTTGATCCTTGTCAAAAATTATTTTGATTCGACGTTAAACATGGCTGCCAGTGGCCATCTTTGTTTACATAGAGTTATATAATAAAAACTTGTAGCGACTACTCCTCTGAAACTACTTGACAGATTTTCATAAAACTTCACACGCATGTTGCTCTTGATGTCTAATGGATCCTAGCAAAACTTCAGGTCGGCCGGAAATTCAAGATGGCCACCATGGCTAAAAATAGATTTTCAAAAAACAAGTTTATGGCGACTTCTTCTTGAAAACTATAAGTGATATTGTTATGGGACTTTTTCTAAAATGATCAGCATGTCATGATGTTGGTCCTTGTCGAAAATCGTTTTGATTCGATGTTAAACATGGCTGTCAGCGGCCATCTTTGTTTACATAGAGTTATCTAGTAAAAATTTGTAACAACTACTCGACGGATTTTCATGAAACTTTACAGGAATGTTGCTCATGATGTCTAATTGGTCCTAGCAAAAATTCAGGTTGGCCGGAAATTCAAGATGGCCACCATGGCTAAACATAGATTTTCAAAATTCAAGTTTGTAGCGACTACTTCTTGAAAACTATAAGTGATATTGATATGGGACTTTTTCTGAAATGATCAGTATGACATGATGTTGATCCTTGTCAAAAATTATTTTGATTTGACATTAAACATGGCCGCCAGCGGCCATCTTTGTTTACATAGAGTTATATAATGAAAACTTGTAGCGACTACTCCTATGAAACTACTTGATGGATTTTCATGAAACTTCACAGGAATGTTGACCTAGCTATCAAAAATCTATCAGTACAGCTTCAAGGTCATTGACCTCTTGTTTATTTTAAAATGATCGCCAAGGCCTAGACTAGCAGGTCCCCGGGGCCAAAAAGGGCCGTGCCTCGGGGTCCTAAGTTTGTATATGTAGCTTTTGTATGTTTTTCATAGAATTGTATAGGAAAAAACTTAAAAATATCTTCTTCTCTGAAACCACAAGGAACAGAGCTCTCATGTATTACATGTAGCATCAGCTTATGGTCCTCTATTAAGATTGTTCAAATGGTGACCCTGAGGTCAAATTTAGCCTCGCCCCAGGGGTCACAGTTTTACATAGACTTATCTAGGAAAAAGCTTTAAAAATCTTCTTCTCTGAAACTACAAGAGCCAGAGGTTTAATATTTTGCATTTACTATAAGCTTATGGTCCTCTACCAAGTTTGTTCAAATGGTGACTCTGGGGTCACATTTGGCCCCTCCCCAGGGATCACGTGTTTTATACAGACTCGTTTTGGGAAATACTTAAAAAATCTTCTTCTCTGAAGCTACAGGAGCCAGAGGTTTAATATTTTGCATTTACTATAAGGTTCAAATGGTGATCCTGGGGTCACATTTTGCCTTGCCCCAGTGGTCACATGTTTTACTTAGACTTATATAGGGAAAATCATTAAAAAATCTTCTTCTCAAAAAGTTTGACCAAACTTCACAAGGATGATCCTTAATTGAATGGTTTTCAAATTTGTTAAAATTAGGTCAACGCGACACCTAAGATGGTCGCTATAGAAAAATCTTTAAATTAATTCTTGTACACCGGGTTCAAATCCCACTGGAGGTAAGCTTTTTATGCTCCCATTGAATGGTGAGGGGGCATATAGCGTTAGCCATGTCCATCCGTCCGTCTTTCCATCTGTTCCGAAAAGAGTGTGTGTCTATCTCCTCCCACACTTTTCAACCGATTGCTTCCGAACTTTGCTTATCTATGATGTGAAGATGTACATATTGTTTGGTTTTTCCTTACTACCTTTCTCAACTTTTCTTTATTCATACCCATACTATTTTTTTGTTTTTCTTTGTTTCTGCCTTCTCTAATGTAAATCGAACAATTTGTTTTGTGCCTTAAATTGTTACCATTATTTTTTCTTTCCTTATGTCACTCCATGCATTAGTTATTGATTGATATATGCATATTTAAATTTCAAAATAACCCTCTTCTCCTTCCATATTTAACCATTGGATAAGACCTCTATAAGATATTATCCCTAATCCTTTTGTTTTTTTGTACAAATATTGTGTATTTTTGTAGCTATTAGAAATAAAATATGTTTAAACCAGGGGAGGGGGCATATAGTAATTGTCTGTCTATTAGTCTGCTCGTTCGTTTGTCTGTCCGAAACAATCATGTTTCAGCCATATCTTCGAAAGTACTTGCCCATGTAGGGATGGGGCATATAGTAACCGCACAATAAAACAAGAGGGCCTGTGGACGCTCTACTGGCTAAAACAGCTCTTGTAGATTTAGATAGATATAGCTAGATATAGCTTTCTTCTCCTATAGATTTAACAAAGGAAAATACAATATAGCATTTTTCAACAAATCAAGGGCCATAACTCTGTTATTACTAACAAGATCTAGCTGGTTTTCGAAATTGTCCAAGATTTCATTGATATACCGCGCTTTGCACAACTAGACATCATACTGAGGCTTTCTGCCAAATTTCGTAGAAATCCAACAAGCCATTTAAGAGGAGTAGCGCCGACAAGAAATTTAAAATAAAAATGTCAAAGGGCCATAACTCCGTCAAAAATCAGCGAACTGGAACAAAAGCGTGATATGCACAACTAGACATCTTACCGATGCTTCCTGCCAAGTTTCGTCGAAATTCAACAAGGCATTTAGGATGAGTAGCGCCATTTGAACAAACTTAGTAGAGGACCATAAGCTGATGCTACATGTAATACATGAGAGCTCTGTGCCATGTGGTTTCAGAGAAGAAGATTTTTTAAAGTTTTGTCCTATATGTCTATATGTCTATATGAAAAACATGCAAAACCTCAATATACAAACTTTGGACCCCCGGGGCACGGCCATTTTTGACCCCGGGTACTTTATTTGAACAAACTTGATAGTCTAGGCGTTGGCGATCATTTTAAAAGAAAAACTGTTGAAATCTGTCCAGCAGTTCTAGAGAAGAAGATTTTTTAAGGTTTCGACCATATATGGTAATGGCAGTCATCTTGGATGTAGTGCTGACCTAATTTTAACAAGTCTAAAAAGCATTCATCTAAGGATCATCCTTGTGAAGTTTGGTCAAAATTAGCCAAGCAGTTTCTCAGGAGAAGAAGTTAACGGACGGACGCCGAATGACGGAAGACGGACAACACACCATCCCATAAGCTCTGCTGGCCCTTGGCCAGTAGAGCTAAAAACCAATTTTATTCTTTTAAACCCAACTGAGTCAAAGGCTCACGTGTGCAATTGTGAGTTCTTTTCAATTTTCATCCATCCGTTTGTCCGTTAACTATTTCATCCGATCTTTACCAATCTTTGCTTGATTGGTGATATCAATGAAAGCTTGAACAAGATCCAAATCCAGCTAGATTGGATAAGTAACACCAGAGTTATGGCCCTTGATTTTTTGATTGGATCTCGACTTAGCAATCACAATGTCGTCCATGTGTATGTGCGTCCGTCCGTTTGTTAGTCTGTGTGTCCAATTTTCATTTAATTTCTTCTTCGGTACTAACAGGATTTTCACCAAACTCCACCAGAATGTTAGAGATATTACGAGATCTCGCGTGAAATTATATCACGTGATCGTTGCTATGTAACTATGTAAACTTATTCGCGTTGTACAAACATTGACTGGCGTTGATGATCGATAATTGCTTTAATCGCTTGGCAGGTATATGTGGTGATTATTAACTTTTGTTATTGAATAAATTGATTTCTGTTTTATGAACTTGTTTTGTTTTG
Organism: Cyrtodaria siliqua; assembly: GCA_037043455.1. Taxonomy (NCBI): domain Eukaryota; kingdom Metazoa; phylum Mollusca; class Bivalvia; order Adapedonta; family Hiatellidae; genus Cyrtodaria; species Cyrtodaria siliqua. Next base: position 179,882 of record JAWPHD010002996.1, read on the forward strand.
TATCTTGAGTTGATCATAAGTAATTGAGGTGTTTAAACATCATCAGTCAGTCATACAGTAAAGACCTACTGTAAGCCTATTGAAAAATGGCTTCCAAAAGTAAGGCTCTCACGCTAGAACAACGCGTAGAAGTGTTAAAACAACTGGAACATGGCCACAGATCTATGGTCATAGAAGAGAGATAAGGTGTAGGTTTTATAATCAGATCATTGACTAAAGTTATGAAATTGTGATACATGTACATATATTAGTGCAATAGGGTAAACTGTTGTTTTTAATCAAATCATGTATGTAAATTACTGCTTTAATTACTCTTAAAAGTCCATTTTTAAAATTGAATACATTTCTGTGTCGCCTTTTCAAAGAAAAATGTAATACATAGGATCACTTTGTCGTCCATCAGTCCGTCCGTCCGTCACGAAAACTTTACATTGGATATAACTTTCTAATTTCTGGATATTTCTTCATCAAACTTTCAATATATACTTATCATGACAATATCGACATGACCATACTAAAATATAAAGGTCAAGGTCACACTGAAGGTCATTATATGGGTTAAATACTCATTTTTTTCTTCAGGGAAACTTAACGTTGGCAATAACTTTCTCATTTCTTGATATTTCTTCATCAATCTTTCAATATTTACTCATCATGACAATATTGACATGGCCATACTAAAATATAAAGGTCAAGCTCACACTGAAGGTCATTATATGGGTTAAATACTCTTTTTTTTCTTCACGAAAACTTAACGTTGGCAATAAGTTTCTCATTTCTTGATATTTCTTGATCAAACTTTCAGTATATACTCATAATGACAACATCGCTGTGACCATACTAAAATATAAAGGTCAAGCTCACACTGAAGGTCATTATATGGGTTAAATACTCTTTTTTTTCTTCACGAAAACTTAGTCAGGCCAGTTTGTCAAGGTCATTTATCTGGGTCCAAAAAAAATTGTTATACTGACAAAGTGCTGACAGGCAACACACGTGTTCCGCGGAACACCCGTCTAGTAAATAAATTAAACAAGTATATACTTTTAATGACATGTATGTTGAAATAAATATTGATTTGACATAACACTATGTTTACTTACTTCATACTTTACATGTACAAGTCATGCAACATGACCCTCTATATAACAGCCACCTGCCTATAGCGCCAATTTCAATCATTCCCTTAGTTGACCGCTATAAACAGGTTCAACTGTACATTGCTTTGGTCAGAGGAGGAACCCTGTTGCTTTTGGGGTCAAAGGTCAAGGTCACCAGTACATATTCCAAGTGATAACTCATGAAACTTTGACACATTACCCTTGGTGAGAGGAGGAACCCTATTTCTTTTGGGATTAGTAGGTCAAAGGTAAAGGTCACCATGTATTTATGGACAGAGACATTCCAAGTGACAACCCGGAAATATAATACCCACACTTATTAAACTTCATAGGTGCATTGTCTTGGTGAGAGAAGGAAGCCTATTACTTTTGGGTTCAGTAAGTCATCATGGTCACATTGATGTGACAATGACTGAATCCTAAGACATTTTCCCCACTGTAACTTGTAACTATTAGACCTACAATATTGAAACTTTACAAAAATAGTACCTATGTTAAAACAACGACCCCTATTGATAATATAGTTTAGTAGGTCAAGTAGGTCATATGTCAAGGTCACTGTAACCTGATCATGCCCGGCTGTTATTCACGAACTATTTGATCCACAGTCTTGAAACTTTATACAAATAGTGCTTTTGGTTAAACAACATTCCCTATCAGTTATTTTTTTGTTAGAAGGTCAAAGGTAAGGGTTATATTGACCTGACACCTCGAAATGCTTTTAACATAGAAACTTTAAAGGCGTATAATGCCCCGTTCGGCGGCGCTCTAATATCAATGAAAGCTCGGACAAGTTCGAAAACCAGACATATCGGACAAGTAACAAAAGAGTTAATATGGCCCTTGATTTAGATAAAAATGCTATATTTTGCCTCGTTAAGACGATGGGGCATTCATTTTTCATCCAATCTTTTTAAAATTTTACCAGAATGTTGATATCAATGATCGCTCAGGCGAGTTTAAAAACCATCCAGTTCGGACCAGTAAAACCAGAGTTATGGCCCTTGGTTTAGTTAAAATTGCTATATTTTGCCTCGTTAACACAATAGGGTCTTCATTTTTCATCTGATCTTTACCAAACTCTACCAGATTGTTGATATCAATGAAATCTGGAGGAGTTCGAAAAATAGCCAGATTGCACCATTTACACCAGAGTTATGGCCCTTGATTTTCTGAAATATGCTGTAATTTGTCCTCATTATCACGATAAGGCCTTCTTATTAGGTCTACCGGCCAAAGGCCAGTACGGCTTATGCCATGTTCTTTTGTCTGTCGTCCGTCCGACCGTCGTCCGTTAACTTTTTGATGTAAACAATAGTACCTTTATTTTTCATCCGATCTTTACCAAACTTTACCAGATTATTAATATCAATAAAAGCTTGGACGAGTTCAAAAACCAGCCATATCGGACCGGTAACACTGGAGTTATTGCCCTTGAATTAACGAAAATTGCTATATTTTGTCTTGTCAACACTCTAGCGCCTCCATTTTACATCTGATCTTTACCAAACTTTTCCAGATTATTAATATCAATGAAAGCTTGGACGAGTTCGAAAACCAGCCAGATCATACCAGTAACACCGGAGTTATTGCCCTTGAATTAACGAAAATTGCTATATTTTGTCTTGTCAACAATTTACCGCCTCCATTTTGCATCCCCTTTTACCAAACTTTGCCAGATTGTTGATATTGACGAAAGCTCGGTCAAGTTCGAAAGACAGCCAGACTGGTCCAGAACACAGAAGTTATGGTCCTTGAATTGTTGAAAAATGAAATAGTGCCTTCATTTTGCCCTATTTCAGCAAAACTTTGCAGGGATGATCAGTACCAAGCCTACTTGTGCATATCTTCACCTTGTTCCGGTTGAATGATTTTTGGCAGAGTTATGGCCCTTTAAGGGTTTTGATACACATAATTTGTATGGACTAGTTCTGCTGAACCCTGGCCAGATATCAATGAAATTTGGCAAGGATGATCAGTATCAAGCCTAGTTGTGCATATTGTCACCATGTTCCGGTTGAATGATGCTTGGCAGAGTTATGGCCCTTTAAAGATTTTACTACACAAACATGGTCTGCACAAGTTCTCCTGAACACCAGGGCGGATATCGGAGAAACTTTGCGAGGATGATCAGTACCAAGCCTAGTTGTGCATATCACCACTGTGTTTCAGTTGAAAGAATTTTGGGAGGAGTTATGGCCCTTTAACGGTTTTACTACACAAACTTTGTCCGTACTAATTCTCCTGAACTCCTGGCCGGATTTCAACGAACCTTGGCAAGGATGATCAGTATCAAACCTAGTTCTGCATATCATCGCCATGTTCCTGTTGAATGATTTTTGGCGGAGATATGGCCCTTTAAATGTCCAGACTAGACTTCTGAACTCCTGGACGGATTTCAATGAAATGTTGCAAGCATGATCAGTATCAAGCCTAGCTGTGCATATCATCACATGTTCCGGTTGAATGATTTTGGTAGAGTTATGGCCCTTTAAAGGTTTTAATACACAAACTTTGTCCAGACTAGTTCTTCTGAACTCTCGGCCGGATTTCAAAGAATCTTACCGGGGATGATGAGTACCAAGCCTAGTTGCGTCTATCATTGCCCTATTTTGGTTGAATGATTTTCGACACAGTTATGGCCCATTTAAGGTATTAATACACAAACTTTGTCCCGACTAATTCTCCTGATATCCTGGCCGAATTTCAACAAATTGGCGGGGATGATCAGTACCAAGACTTTTAATACACTAACTTTGTACAAGCCTAGTTGCGCATATCATTGCCATGTTCCAGTTGAATGAATTTTGGCAGTGTTGTGGCCCCTTAAAGGTTTTAGTACAGACTAGTTTTCCTGAACCTCTGGCTGGATTTCAACGAAACTTGGCAGGGATGATCAGTACCAAACCTAGTTGCGTATATCTTCGCCATGTTCCGATAGAATGATTTTTGAAAGAGTTTTGGCCCTTTATACATAAACTTTATCTTTATCTTGGGCCTCTTATTTTCATTATTATTCATAAATGTTTGTGTTTTGCCGTGTTTATTTTTTCTTTTCTTATAAGAAAGTAATGAAACTTATTTTTTTTTAAGAGGAGGAAATCATGGCAATGTTTGCAGCTGATGTTTCGAACTAGAAGTTTTCAAAAATTTAATCATTTTCAAAGTCGAATTTCATGTTAATTTTCACCAAAATCGTGAAAACCAAAAAATAGCAAAAAAAGCATATTTCACATTTTTATGTTCAGACAGCCATATCAGAATACAGAATAAGATGTTCCTTTTCGTTGCCATAGCAACCAGGTTTTTGGGTGGATCGGCTCGATTTTAGCTATTTTGGTAAAGACCATCCAAGGATGCTACCTGTGAAATTTCATCAAAATTGGCCAAACGATTTCTGAGGAGAAATCTTTTGAAGCCGTGAAATTGTGCCGGACCACGGACGAAGAGTGATCCAAATAGCTCAGCTTTGAGCCTTCGGCTCAGATGAGCTAATAAATATTTATGAAATAACAGATAAATAAATTAATATCATATTTACGTACATTATCCCTCAATTTTCAAAATTTTATTAGGTTTGTAATTATACCAATACATCTACAAACAAGAGGGGAAGGCCCTGAATTGATCACTTGAGGATCTTTGAAAAGATGAAAAATTTGTCCTCTCGCAAATGCTGATTAAAGATGTTTTTAAGTCTTTCATTATGTAAGTCTATGTAAAAACATGCAAAATTTTTACATACAAACTTTGGACCCAGGAGTTGCAGCCATCTTTGACCCCAGGGACTTCAGAGGAGCAAATTTGATAGACCAGGGGTTAGCGATTGTTAATAATAATAAAAAACAAGAGAACAAGAGGGCCTGTGGATGCCCTACAAGCTAAAGTGGCTCTTATATCAAGGGGTTTCATCATTAAATTCCTTTCAATACCTTTTTACGAGTGCAAAAGACAACAACACCCTCAAACGAAACTCATGTGAAGTTTGGTCAAAATTGACCAACCTGTTTCTGAGAAGACGATTTTTTGAAGATTATCCCTATATAAGTCTATGTAAAACATGTGACCCCTGGGGCAGGGCCAAATGTGACCCCAGGATCACCATTTGAACAAGCTTGGTAGAGGACCATAACCATATAGTAAATGCAACCTCTGGCTCTTTAAGTTTCAGAAGAATATTTTTTAAGTATATCCCTATAAAAGTCTATGTAAAACATTTGACCCCAGGGGCAGGGCCAAATGTGACCCAAGGGTCACCATTTGAACAAACTTGGTAGAGGACCATAAGCCTATAGCAAATGCAAAACATTAAACATCTGACTCTTGTAATTTCAGATTTTTTAAGTTTTCCCTATATACCGGTCTATATAAGTATATGTAAATCATGCAAAATCTTTATATACAAACTTTAGAAAAATTAAACAACACATCCAAACAGGAAAGGATAATAAAAATGAATAGTTGAATCAACACTTTCAGTTTAAGCGGCCAGGTCAAATGTTATAGGGGGAAAACCGCTTACATCTTTGAAAAATTCAACATGTAAATACTAAGTACGGCGTAATGACTACGGGGCTTTATAAACCCGATAACGGAAAATAAATGTGAATTATTAACAAACTAAACGCCCAGATACATGCTTCAGTGTTTGTTTTTACTATACCCAGTCCCACTTTGAAAAATTTCAAAGAATTAGTGACATTTTAACAACGATTGCGACCGTAGTCACTTTCTGTTTTACCGGCGTTGAAAACGAAAGAACCCGCTCCGCGAAAATTCAAATAAATTGATTTTAAAATAATTATTGAGTATTGCTGGTCAAAACAATTACTTTTATTGAAATAATATAGTTTTACTAAAAGAACAAAGCATTTTTAATAGGGAAAATACATCGAAATACAAACAGAAATATCTAATAAGAAGATAGAAAGAAGGGAAAAACAACAAAGAAGAGGAAATAAATTACATTGCAGGTTCTGGAGGGAGAGTGATCATGGCATAAGTTTGTTGTTATAAACAGTCTCGACTTTAGAGTATGTTGTTGTTTTTTACAAAAATTATATCTACTTTGTGTACTTGTGAGCAGGATGAGGGGGTGGGTGGGTGGCCCGGGTTGGGGAGGGGGTGGAAGAAGATACAAAGGTAATAGATCTATAAGATAACTGATCTGTAGTGACAGGAACTAAACAAGTATCTTACATGTGCAGGTTTATGTAAAAGATAATTCAACATGAAGATATAGAGCTAGTTAACAGTACTTTCTGAAATAATTATGTAACTGAGTAATATATTTTCAGAAGAAGAGATAGTGTTATAGTATAGGTTATATATTTAGAAGCGTTATATAACCCATACTATAGCACTATCTCTTCTTCTCTCTATCCTTTTCAGAGAATAGTCATTTAAGAGACGTAGTTTGTTTCATTCTGTTTAAATAACTGTATACTGTTATAAAGTCAACTGACATTAAATAAGCAAACTAAATGAAGATTGTCTTCTTTCAGTCTGCTGCAACAAAGCATTAATGATACAGTTTAGTACATTACATCTATATTAACGTGGCTTGAAAAGAAATCAACTTCCTTCAAATGTATTCATTGTTTGAAAGGAAGGAATATATATATATTCGACATGTTGGCTGTATGACACTGCGTTATTACCACAATTAATGTATCTAAAAATAATACTTCATTAAAATAATAAGATACTGATATTAAAATAAGACTGAGATAGGTTTTAACATCTGGTTAAAACATTCTGGCTGAATACAATGTAGATCTACATTATTATTAATTATATTTGCATTTGTGAAAATTAATTGACTTGAATATTGATGACAATATGAATAGTAGCTAATGGATAGGCTACATATTAAATGCATATGAATGGTTAATCAGCAATTAAACTATACTAGTAAACATTAACTGTCTACAGTCTTCCTTATGTCTCTTTACACATGGTCCTATATTTAAAGGTGTATATTAGGAATTTCAGATCTAAGAATAAAAGTCAAGCATTAACATGAAGTAATATATGTTTGGGTGTGTTTCATTTTGGTTTTGAATTTATGTCTCATATTTTACCCCCAAATACGATCTTACATAAACTTGGTTTGATTCATATTTACATGAACAATTGTACCATCCAAATACAGATACCCTGCATTAATTAAATAAACTGTTCTCCTGACACTAAATATTACATTGAACACATTTACTAATCTGACTAGTTTTTTTCTTCATGTCATTAAGTGTGGTATTTGTGGCATGTGGTTGTCTGGTAAAAGGTGTTCTGTTAAGACTAATATGAACTATATTATCCTATTTTATGTGGTAACAAATTGATAGAAACTACTCACATTTAATCCATATACACTTATTTCACAGGAATTGTCAATCAGTTGTATTGTTGTATAAATATTGATTAAAAATTAACTAGCATATATTCTTTATTTCTGTGTAATTAATCAGTTAAACATTTTCTGTTGCACAACAGCCAAGTGACAAGTGTTTGGAAGAAGAGCTTACAAATATCACCAACAAATTTCTAAATTCAATTGAGTGCTGATGTAAACCTATCTAAAGTAGGGGGAATCTCCCTACTTCATTTGCAGATGTAGATCTTTAATAACCTCCATTATTATTAAACTGTAAGACTATGCTTTTTTAATCAAAACATCATTTTTAGCTCGACTGATCAGAGATCAGTTGAGCTTATGCCGTGGTGCGGCGTCCGTCGTCCGTCTGTCTGTCCATCTGTCTGTAAACTTTTATTTGTAGCGACTACTCCTCTGAAACTACTGGATGGATATTCATGAAACTTTACAGAAATGTTGCCCATGAAGTCTAGTTGATCCTAGCAAAAATTCATGTTGATGTGAAATCCAAGATGGCCGCCAAAGCTAAAAAAAAGTTTTTAAAATACAAGTTTGTAGGGACTACTTCTTGAAAACTATAAGTGATATTGATATGGGACTTATTCTAAAATGATCAGCATGGTATGATGTTGGTCCTTGTCAAAAATCGTTTGATTCGACGTTAAACATGGATGCCAGTGGCCATCTTTGTTTACATAGAGTTATATTGTAAAAACTTGTAGCGACTACTCCTCTGAAATTACTTGGCAGATTTTCATGAAACTTCACAGGTATGTTGCTCTTGATGTCTAATTGATCCTAGCAAAATTTCAGATCGACCAGAAATTCAAGATGGCCGCCACAGCTAAAATTAGATTTTTAAAAAATAAGTTTGTAGCGACTACTTCTTGAAAACTATAAGTGATATTGATATGGGACTTTTTCTGAAATGATCAGCATGACATGATGTTGATCATAGTCGAACATTATTTTGATTCAACATTAAACATGGCTGCCAGTGGCCATATTTGTTTACATACAGTTATATAGTAAAAACTTGTAGCGACTACTTCTCTGAAACTACTTGACAGATGTTCATGAAACTTCACAGGAATGTTGCTCTTGATGTCTAGTTGATCCTAGAAAAAGTTCAGGCTGGCCGGAAATTCAAGATGGCCGCCACGGCTAAAAATAGATTTAAAATAAATAAATTTGTAGCGACTACTTCTTGAAAACTGTAAGTGATATTGATATGGGACTTTTTCTAAAATGATCAGACAGCATGACATGATGTTGATTCTTGTTAAAATTATTTTGATGCGACTTTAATCATGGCCGCTAGCGGCCATCTTTGTTTACATAGATTTATATAGTAAAAACTTGTAGCGACTACTCCTCTGAAACTACTTGACGACTTTTTATGAAACTTCACAGGAATGTTGCTGTTGATGTCTAATTGATCCCCGATTTTTTTAGGTCGGCCGGAAATTCAAGATGGCCACCATGGCTAAAAATAGATTTTCAAAAAACAAGTTTGTAGCGACTACTTCTTGAAAACTATAAGTGATATTGATCTGGGACTTTTTCTAAAATGATCAGCATGACATGATGTTGGTCCTTATCGAAAATCGTTTTGAATCGATGTTAAACATGGCTGTCAGCGGCCATCTTTGTTTACATAGCGTTATCTAGTAAAAACTTGTAGCGACTACTCCTCTGTAACTACTCGACGGATTTTCATGAAATTTCACAGGAATGTTGCGCTTGATGTCTTATTGATCCTAGCAAAATTTCAGGTCGGCTGGAAATTCAAGATGGCCGCCACGGCTAAAAATAGTTTTTCAAAAAACAAGTTTGTAGCGACTACTTCTTGAAATCAAAATCAATCAGTAGACCTCTTGTTTAATTAAAATTTCACCCTAGCAGAAGGTATGACATTATAACTTAACCTTTGTGTTTGTTTTATTTCATTACAAACTTTCATTACAAACTAACTCTAATATTTAGATTGACTATATACTGGTAAAATAAGTTGATTATGGTATAAAGCCTTGCCACAGGTTTATATTAAAGGAATCGTTCTCTTATCTTAGCTGAGCTTCATATGTGAAAACCCCAGGCCCCTGTCCAACTTTCTTATCAGTATCTGACCACCATTCAGATAAGCACATGCAGGTCTAAAGGGAGTGATGTGTCTCTGGCTGATTTTTGAGATCCAGGGGGTTTTGGTACAACAACACCAGAAGGATCACTATTTAATATAAATGCTTTTCAAGCATTTCAATTTAATTTAAAATATGATGTTTTAAACATATTTAATTGGTATGACTACATATCATCACCGGGGTGCAGATCTATTTGTAAACTTAAAAAAAGATGAAAAAAACAATGTTTTAATACATTCTTTTTCATCTAAATAATCTATTGTGAAATAGAAAACATACATAACTGTTATTGAAATAACAAAATTAATATGAATGGTTAAAAAAAAAAAACTATATAACTTGCTTCCTTGAGCTTTCTGACACAATTTAAATAACAAGTAAGTAAATATACTATTTAAATTTGTCTATTAGGAATGTCAAATCTTAGAATAAAAGTCAAGCATTTCTCAAGTCTATTAGACATGAAGTAATATATGTGTCAGTGTGTTTTCATGTTGATATTGAATTTTACCTGTTCAATCTAGCCTCCAAATGTGAAGCACCAGAGTGATTTAACATCCGTCTGGTCTGATGTTTACATATAAAATTTAACTATCCCAATACAGATTGCCAGCTACATTAATTTTGCCTGAATCAACTTTTACACTGGCAATAAACATTACATTGAACTAATTTAATGAGCTGATTATGGGTTTTCCTTTCAAATGTGTGGTATTGTGATCTGGCAAGACTAAAATAAAATATATGTTATCATATTTTATTCTGTAACAACTTGATAGAACTCACTCACAGAACATCCATTAGATAATGAATATTTGAAAGATAATGTTGTACAAAATCAATTTAATTTTAAAAACAAAGGTTTACATGTTGTAGGATTAAATATACAGCATATTTTACCAAAGCTAGATGAACTGAAATGTATGATGTATCAGTCTAAATCAATTGATATATTAGGTTTGTATGAAACGTTTTTAAATGATACTATCAACATCAAAGACTTACATATTGATGGATATAATACTGAGAGAATGGATCGTGCAAATGGTAAGAAGGGTGGTGGTTTACTGATTTACATTGCCAATAATATTTGTTATTCACGTAGAGCTGACATTGAAACTACTCATATTGAATCATTGTGGATTCAAATCAATGTTGCTAATAACAAACCATTTTTGCTAAATTTTGTCTACAGGCCACCTGATTCGCCACAATCTTGGATAGATAATTACGAAACACAATTAGCCCGGGTAGATTATTTAAATTAGAAACAAATGTAATTGGTGATTTCAATATTGAATATTTTCAGGCGAAGGTTTCAAAATACGAAATGGAATGCTGTTGTTCTTGATTATGGGTTTTCGCAAGTTATTAAATCACCAACAAGAGTAACAAAGAATTCATCAACTTAATAGACCATATTTATAGTACAAATCCAGAAAATTTAAGCGAAATTAATGTACCATCGTATTGTATTAGTGATCACTTTCCTGTTACATTCACAAGAAATATTAAGAATGGACTAATTAAAGAAAATACCCATAAACGTATGACATATAGATGTTATAATAATTTTGATGAAACTAGTTTTTGTCTTGATTTACGAAATAGCTGTCTTGAAGTTTCCGAAATGTTTGCTGATCCAAATGATTCATTAAATTTCTTGTATAAACAAATAAATGCTGTTTTAGCTGAACATGCTCCAATTAAAACAAAACGAATAAAAACTAAAACTCTTCCAGGATGGTACACTGATGAAATTCACAGAGCAAGGGCGCTCAGAGATTTAAATCATAAATTAAAAAAGTGGGATCAATATAAAATGTGGAGAAATAAAACAACATCATTAATTAAAAAAGAAAAGAAAATATTTTTCAACAAAGCTGTTCTTAAAAATAAAAACTCAACATATATTTGGAAAAATCTCAAAACAATTTCGAACAATGTTGACAGTGAATTAACTATACCTAAACAAATTGTAATCGATGGCAAAGTGATTGAAGGACTCCCAAATATTATAAATGCGTTTAATGAGCATTTCGTTAATGTTTCTAAAAACAAAGTTAAGTACATACCAGAAAACTTTGATAAGTTAAGGAAGTTTTTAGATGAAAAGTTAAAGTCTTCAGTATTTAATTTTGATCTTATCACACCTTTTGAAGTAAAAATAATAATTGATAAATTAGACGTAAATAAATCTACGGGATTAGATGGAATAGGTCCTAGAATAATAAAATTATGCAGAGATATGTTAACTTTACCAATAGCTTCTTTGATAAATAAATGTTTGAGTCTCGGAGTTTTTCCGGATAAACTTAAGGAAGCATTTGTTCTCCCTATTCCTAAGAATGGTAACAAAGATGATGTAAATAATTACAGACCTATCTCAATACTTCCGACAATATCAAAAATATTTGAAAGATTTATTGCTAATCAAATGCTTACCTATTTCAAGAAGACATCCATTCTATATGCCCGCCAATCAGGTTTTCGTAAAAACCACTCTTGTCAAACGGCACTTATACACATTGTTGATACATGGCTCAAAGAAATAGACTCAGGAAATATTGTAGGATCACTATTTTTAGATCTTAGTAAAGCCTTTGATTTGATCGATCATGAAATCCTCTTATTTAAATTAAGACTGTATCATTTTTCAGAAGCATCCATTAAATTATTTCAGTCTTATCTTTCAAACAGAAGCCAAGTAGTTAAGGTCGGTGACACAATCTCAAATGTTCTTCCTGTGATTTCCGGGGTACCGCAGGGTTCTATCTTAGGACCGCTACTCTTTCTGTTATATGTAAATGACATACCTTTGTATATTGGGCACACCAATGTAGATATGTACGCAGACGATACAACACTTTGTGCATTTGGGAAAACAATATCGTGTATTCAGACTAAATTGCAAACAGATTTAAACAATGTAAATGATTGGTGCACGATAAATAATATGATTATTAATCCCATTAAGTCAACTTGTATGATAATTGGACCAAATAAAACTTTAGCAAAGTGTGCAGCATTGCTGCTTCAAATTAATAATACAGATATTCAAAATGTAAAAGTACAAAAGTTACTAGGCATCTATATTGACGAATCATTATCTTGGAAAAATCATATATCTAAAACATGTACTAAACTTGTGTCAAAAATAAATCTGTTGAAAAGGATCTCCTACTACCTAACATATGACATGAAAAAATTGTTCTATAACTCATATATTATGTCTACATTTGATTATGGCTGTATAACATGGAGCCAAGCAAATAAATCCTCTATAAACAGAATACTTAAAATTCAAAAAAGGGCTGCTAGAATCATTCTCATGAAGCCTATAAACACACCGTCTAAAATAATGTTTGAAGAACTGAAGTGGCTTACCTTTGAACAGAGATGTGAATATCACACATGTGTTATGATTTATAGATCAATAAACAATTTAACACCTGATTACATAACCGATTTAATATCGTTCTCTACAAATTCAAATTATAATTTAAGATCTGTTGCTAGAAAGGATATTGCCCATTTAACACTTAGAACAAACATTCTTAAACATACTTTTGGTTTTTCAGGAATGGTAGTTTGGAACATGATCCCCGTTGATATACGAGCCTCGCTGTCTTTAGTTACATTTAAGACTAAATTAAAATCGTTTCTTTTAATGAAAGAGTGAAACCCCTGTTTGAATTATAACTTTATGTTACAAAAGTATGAAAATGTGTCTGTCTTGTTGAAGTTATAAAGTGATGCATGTATTGTTTTATCTTGCATTATATGCTTACATTGTTATATTGTGTTGATTTATAGATGGCCATATTGTAAAAAAGACTTGTGTAAATGCTATGTCTTAATATGTTACCTTCTTGAAATAAAGTTATTATTATTATTATTATTATTATCCAAATAAATAATTTAACTGGAAATGTCAGTCAGCTGTATTTACTCTTCTTTTTTTTTTATAAAGATTGACTGCAAATTGACCAGCATATTAATTATTTCTGCTTTACATTATGAATAATTAATCAGTTAAGACATTCTCTATTGTAAAACAGTCAAATGACTAGTACTTGTAAAAACTTGCTGAATAAAATCATCTATTATTTTGCCAGCTATGTATTTAACTGAGACTATGCTTTGTCAAACTTTAATGTTAATAAACCCATGAGTTTAATTACTAGAAGTTCGTTTGAGGTTTGTTTTATTTCATTACATACTTACCCCGTTAGAGATTGACTTAACACTGGCGAAATAAGTTGATTATTGTATAAAGCCAGTCTTCTTTTTCTTGTCCTAGCTGTGCTTCAGATGTACAAAACCCAGGCCCCATGGCCGGGAACTCTCAGATCAGCATCAGACCTCCATTTAGACCTACATAAACACATACATCTGTCTGAATAGAGTGGTGTGTCATAGGCTGATTTGAGAGCTCCAGGGTCTGTGATTTCTGATGTTTAAAACATGTTTTTGTGACTGATAGGGTGTATTATATTTACACGAGCATATTTGTGTTTTACTTATATCGCCTATTGATGCTGCCTTGTTGGTTAGAGATTAGATCATGGCGGGGATTTCTTTATTTACACTGTCCTGTTTTAATGGGATGACAGTAGGGTAAGTGTGAGGTTTGGTGCACCCTAGAACCGGTTTAAGCCCCCAGTGGCCTACTTTGCACTTTGCCACTGATTGTTCCAAGGCGGTAGCCCTATTGTCAACCCTTTTGTGTTTGTGATGTCGTTTGTATTTTTTATTACTTTTGCCTTTTCGTTTGTCTGTTTGCGTGTTTGTTTTTGTGTTTTGTGGTTGACTGTCGTCCTTGAATGCTGCTTTCCCTGTCCGATATTTTTATCCTTTTTTATGATTTCTCACTACAATCTCTAAAAAAAAAAAAGTGCTGTTCCTGGGTTTCATATTAATATACATGCCCATGTATTAATTTAGACATAGAGAAGAAATGTCCTTTTGCAGTCCTTTATCATAGTGAGTCTCTCTCTCTCTCTCTCTCTTTCTCTCTCTCTCTCTCTCTCTCTCTCTCCATCTCTCTCTCAAAAAGTATGTTCAATTTTGTACTTTTAATAGGAAATTAATTAGTGGCACTTATATCAAATGACATTAGCTCTTATCTGAGTGGCGGCCGATTTGTAACCGGAGGCCCCGGGTTCAATCCTCCGTGGTGCCACTGAGTTCCGTCGGTGTGTCTTGGGCAAGACACTTTACATTAGCCTCGTCCGTCGGATGGGGACGTAAACCGGGCGGTCCCGTGTATCGGTCTATCCTCCGAGCACGTTAAAGAACCATAGGAATCTATTCGATAATAAGAGTAGGGCAGGTTCCCGGATTCCTATGTATCCTTCCGCTCTCTCTGGGGCGGCTCTAAATAACCTATACTGTGTTGATGAGCCGTTAAACAACATTGCAATTCAATTCAATTCTTATCTGAGTGAGTCACTCTCTCTCTCTCTCTCTCTCATCTTTAATTCTTTAAAAAAAATATGTTCAGTTTTGTACTTTTAATAGGAAATTAATGACACTTATATCAAATGACATTATCTCTGCAAACGTGAGAAATGGTTCCAAAAGTAATATACAAATTCAAAAACGAATAGATAATTGGCGTAACTTCAAGTTTGACAGTTCTAAAGTGGTAAGGACAATCTCCCATTTAATGGCATAAAACATGTATTTTATCACGAGAACAACACTATTAGCAATTAATTCTTTAAAAAAAATATGTTCAGTTTTGTACTTTTAATAGGAAATTAATGACACTTATATCAAATGACATTATCTCTGCAAACGTGAGAAATGGTTCCAAAAGTAATATACAAATTCAAAAACGAATAGATAATTGGCGTAACTTCAAGTTTGACAGTTCTAAAGTGGTAAGGACAATCTCCCATTTAATGGCATAAAACATGTATTTTTATCACGAGAACAACACTATTAGCAAGATTGATTTATATTTTTATCATTTAGTAGGCAAACAAATGATAGTAACTCCGTGGCCAATGTAATGTTTGTAATTGTTAATATTCATGGGATAGAAATGAAACACATAATCTATACAGAGTGCATATCCAAGGCATTCGTAGGCGGAGCTTATCAGCTGGTCAGTTATAGGGAGGAGCTAGGCATTGTAGCATACATTACATCGCAAAAACAATTATAAATGCCAGCAAACGTGATTGATACACTCATCAAACATAGTGTTTACATAGTGACGTTTTTCCCCTGTGACCTTTGACCGATGACGCCATATTGGATTTTTTACGCAAGTGTTGATTGGTCTATAGACGATAATAAAAAATGAATAAAAAAAAATAAAAATCCACTGGGATTTGAACCCATGGCCTTAACTTCACAGTGTACCAGTAGTAATTTAAAGATTTTCTATGGCGGGCATCTTGGATGTCGTGTTTACCTAATTTTACAAATTTTGAAAGACATTCACCTAAATCCATGTGAAGTTTGGTCAAAGTTGACCAAAAAAATGCATATTCCACATTTTTACGTTCAGACATGGCCATATCAGAATACTATAACCTTAATCGACAAGCATTTGTTTTAAATTTGTATTTGCAGTTATTTTTAGCTCTACTGATCAAAGATCAGCAGAGCTTATGCCGTGGTGCATCAGTCCGTAAACTTTTTTTGTAGGGACTACTCAGTAGTTTCAGAGGAGTAGTCCCTACAAAAAAAAGTTTACATTTCTGTAAAGTTTCATGAAAAAGTACTGGATGGATTTCATGAAACTTTACAGAAATGTTGCCCATAAAGTCTTGTTGATCCTAACAAAAATTCATGTTGATGTGAAATCCAAGATGGCCACCAAAGCTAAAATAGATTTTTAAAAAACAAGTTTGTAGCGACTACTTCTTGAAAACTATAAGGACTTTTTCTAAAATGATCAGCATGACATGATGTTGATCCTTGTCGAAAATCGTTTTGATTCAACGTTAAACATGGCTGCCGCCGTCTTTCTTTACATAGAGTTATATAGTAAAAACTTGTAGCGACTACTCCTCTGAAAGTACTGGACGGATTTTCATGAAACTTCACAGGAATGTCAGAAATTCAAGATGGCCGCCACGGCTAAAAATAGGGTTTTTAAAAAACAAGTTTGTAGCGGCTACTTCTTGAAAACTATAAGTGATATTGATGTGAGACTTTTTCTAAATGATCAGCATGACATGATGTTGGTCCTTGTCGAAATCATTTTGATTCGACATTAAACTTGGCTTGCCAGTTGGCCATCTTTGTTTACATAGGGTTATATAGTAAAAACTTGTAGCGACTATTTCTCTGAAACTACTTTTCGGATTTTCGTGAAACTTCAAAAGAATGTTGCGCTTGATGTCTAGTTGGTCCTAGCAAAATTTCAGGTCAGCAGGAAATTCAAGATGGCCACCACAGCTAAAATATACTTCTTGAAAACTGTAAGTGATATTGATATGGGACTTTTTCTAAAATAATCAGCATGACATGATGTTGGTCCTTGTCGAAAATCGTTTTGGTTTGACATTAAACATGGCTGCCAGCGGCCATCTTGTTTACATAGAGTTATATCGTAAATACTTGTAGCGACTATCCTCTGAAACTGCTTAAAGAATTTTCATGAAACTTAACAGAAATGTTGCTCTTGATGTGTAGTTGATTCTAACAAAATTTCTGGTCAGCCGGAAATTCAAGATGGCCACCATGGCTAAAAATAGATTTTTAAAAAACAAATTTGTAGCGACTACTACTTGAAAACTATAAGTGATATTGATATGGGACTTTTTCTAAAATGATCAGCATAACATGATGTTAGACCTTGTTGAAAATTATTTTGCTTCGACATTAAACATGGTTTACATAGAGTTATATATAAAAACTTGTAACGACTACTCTGAAACTACTTGATAAATTTTCATGAAACTTCATAAGAATGCTGATCTTGCTTTCAGAACCTGCCAGTAGAGCTTCACGGTCATTGCCCTGTTGTTCTAAAGTTTGTAAATAAAGATGTTTTTTGCATAGACTTATATAGGGAAAACTTAAAAAAACTGCTTTTAAATCGAGTTTGCTCATTTGAAGTCCCTGGAATCAAAGATGACTGCAACCCCTGGGTCCAAAGTTTGTATGTAGAGATTTTGCATGTTTTTACATAGACTTACATAAGGAAAGATTTAAAAACATCTTCAATCAGCATTTGCGAGAGGACAAATATTTCGTCCTTGCAAAGATCTTCAGGTGATCGATTCAGGGACATCTTGGCCCTCTTCTTTAAAGATTCTCGTAGTTCAGAAACATAGGATCTCTAGGATTTCCTATTGCTATCCTTAATTGTATGACAGGCTTTTGCACAGAAAATGTTAAAGCTGTTTAAATTATCTAGTGTAGGCCTTCAATTAAAATTATTTAAGGCGGCTTTGCAATCTTTGACAGCCATCTTGCAACATAATGTGTTCATCTACTGTTCTTTGTTCCTCACCTCTAATTTTTTTTTCCAAGACAGTTCATTTAAATGCAGTTTCATTAGACATCAGTGTCTTGGTTTGGTCCATTACTTCATACCTTCATCTCCTGTTGGTCAGGTGAGTGAATTAGGGCAATTTTAGCATCTTGTTATGTACCATGTTTATGTTGTAAAACATGTTTATCAGACATCTCTCTTCTAGAATGTAATGGATTGTCGATCTTCTTTTACGCAACAATATTGCTTTTGACCGTTGTCTTAGAAAATCACCCATATCATATACTGGTGTCCAACCAGTTTTCGGCGCCTAACAGGTTTTGTGATATTCATTTTAAACACATGTTTTTAGCGATAATTTTAATTCCGGGTGTACATTTTTAGCTCGACTATTCGAAGAATAAGAGAGCTTATGTAATCACCTTGGCGTTGGCGTCCCACATCAAGGTTTGCGTGTAAGTTGTGTTTACAAGTCTATATCTCTTACATTTCTTATCCTAGCACAACCAAATTTGGCCATTAGCTTCCTTATAGCATTATCTTAAGTAATTTTGTTCCTGTAACCCCTGGGCTGCCATGGAACCCAAATTCTGATAGCCCTTAAAATGTGTCTGTTTCACATCAACTTTTGCGTGTAAGCTGTGTTTACAGGTCTATATCTCTTACATTTCTTGTCCTAGCTAAATTTTGGAATTGGTTTCCTTATAGTATGTTGTAAAGGGTTGGATAAGTCATTTTGTCTTCTGCAAATTCTTGGCTCCCATGGAACCCAAATTGTGATGGCCCATAAAATGTGCAATAAAGGCAGATCTAGGTTTACATGTAAGCATGTATATATCTATAATTTTGGTTTGGGATTTCTTATAGCATTATGCATCTTATTCATACTTCACCCATATCGGGGCATGGGCTCCCTCCTATCCCCCTCTTCCCCCCCCCCCCCCCACACACACACCCTGCTTCTCTCCCCGCACCCCCTCCCCCCCACACACTCTCGAAACTGTTGTTGTTGTTTTTTGTTTGTTTTTTTACATATTTCTGTGTTGTTTTGGGCAGTTCTTACACATGGTTATGTTGTGCCCCCAGCCCCACCCCACATTGTTGTAGCCTTGTTTTCTGATGTTATATACTAGCTATAAATTATTATTCTCTGAAAAATCGAATAGTCGCCGACTCGAGCTGCGCTGTTCTCCGACAGCTCTTGTTATTGGACATGTTCACCTGAATGGTAAATCTATAAAACAAACAACAGGAAGTATATAAAACATGTTTAAACGAATAAAAGAACAGCAGTGACATATTTTGCTGATCCCTGATGTCGGCGGAAACGATGCGCAGATAAATCCTTTTAAAGGGACACTGTGTTCTCTTTTATATATTTAATGTAAACATACAGCAGAGGATAATTGAAACTATTTTTAAAATAGTAATTGCTGTTCTTCAAGACATATTGCATCATATATATAATGGAATAGTCAATTTACATTGACGTGTCAATAAATCAGAAACATAAATTTTACTAGAATATGGGTCAATTCAAAGGGAAGCAACCTGTAAATAATTAATGCGGGGGAGTAAGCGAACATTACTAACTTTGTTAATGTTATGGGTAAAAAATGAATTTAAATGAAAGAATTGTCATTGTATTGATGATATTCATAAGATCACGAAAACTATTCGGATTGGTGACAAAGAATCCGCATTTTACACCATACTTATATGGAGTTACGTGTCTAGTGAGGTTTCCCGAAATCACTTAAATGTCATCATATATTGCGTATATAAGGATAAACCTTCGTATGGTGGTTGCAAATGAAAACTCTACATCTATTTAATATATTGTTTTATTAAAAGTCTATGAATGTGCTGAAAACTGCTTGGACACACAAATCAACATACATTTATTAGTATGGACATCATATATCTTTATGACCACTGATTCATTCAAACAAAGCATCCAATTTGGGGAGCATTCATCAGTCCTACCGATATTCTTGTTATGTAAGGAATAATATGTGGTCCATTTTCAGTACACTTTGTCAGGTGTATTATTTATAAAGGCATTACAACTTTTCTGTTGGCAGGTTTGCAAGAATACATTGAAGCTCTGACATTCTACTACTATCTGAAAGACAACAAACTCATCAATCTTGAGCAGGCACGACAGAGACTGACATTCACTACTACAGAGGCTAATGCAGAGGGAAAACCAGGAACCAGAGCAGTGAATGAGACTCAGGAAGAGAATGAGGCCCAATCAGCAATCTGTCAGAATGATAAAGAACTGTCCCCTGAAACTCTTGTGAATTCAGACAAAAATACAGCGCTATCCCATCATTCCTCTGCGACAATTAGTGTTCCCATACCCCCAGTTGAGTTTTTTCTTGGAATAGCTGACCTGACTGGAGAATTGATGCGTAAAGCAATCAACAGTGTAGGAAGTGGAGATCTAAAGCAACCTTTTGCGATTTGCAATTTTCTGCAAGAAATGGAGGCAGCTTATACCTCATTAGGGAATGGAAATAGAGAGTTGAACAGAAAATTGACAGTTCTGAGACAGAGTCTTCGAAAGGTAGAGACTGCATGCTATACGATACAGGTGAGAGGATCAGAGATTCCAAAACACTTGTTAGTCGATGTGCTGTCAAAGGAAGGTTCAGCTCTGTTTATGGACAACCCACTGACAGAGGAGATCGATTAAACACTGTTCATGCTAATCTGTCTTTCTCTATATCGTATAAGATATAATTCATGAACATTTGTTAAAGAAACAATTTGGAGTATTGTTAAGGAATCTCAATGTTCATTAAAAAAAATTGGCATCAAAATTAAATAATCCAAAGGTTTTACTGTGTACTATTTAAGTATCTTCATAAAATGAATAAAGTAGTCCTAAAAGACTCCTATAGAAACTACAGCCCCCAAACGCAATGGCACCGTAGGCCTACACTGTACCACAAACAAAGAGCAAATTAAATATACAATGGAAGGGACAATACACAACTCAAAGAGTGGTGAAGACAGGGTTACCAACTTGGAATGGTTAGCACGTAATATGGCCTACTGGTTATGTTAAATCTAAAAATGTATTTGTACACAACCTAGCTATTATCCTGTCTTCAGTGGACACATTGACAAGATAGTGTAAATAAAAGTACATCCCATCAAAAGGAAATCTCGAACAATAAAGAAATGATGTTGTAAAAGTACATGTATAACGTCTCGTTCTGGTTCGATGATTTGACGGAGTTACGGCCCTTGAATACTTTCACACACAAATCTTTCTCCAAGATGAATTTTCAACAAACATTGTGAGAAGTGTCAGTATTAAGTGGAGATGCGCATAACTTTGTCTCATTCCAGATCAATGGTGTTTGAAAAAGTTATGACCCTTTGAATATTTTCAAACAAAAATCTTGTCCGCAATATTTCTCCAAAGCCACTTGACCAGACTTTGTAATGGGTATCAAGTGGAGATTCTTGCATCATAATGGGGTTCCCGTTCGATGATTTTTCACGGAGTTATGACCCTTTGAATAATTCAAGCAAAAATCATTTTCACCCTATTTCTCCATACTCCCATGAAACTTTATGAAAAGCATCATATGAAGTGGAGATGCGCATAACATCATCTCGTTTCGGTTCAATGATTTTTGACCAAGTTATGGCCCTTTAAATATTTCAAACAAAAATCTTTTCTGTGCTATTTCTCCATAACCCCTTGTCCTTGATGGATTTTCAACAAACTTTGTGAGAAGCATCAGTAAGAAATGGAGATTCACATATCATTGTGGTATTACAGTTCAATGATTTTTTATTCAGTTGTGGCCCCTTGAACATTTTCTCAGAAAAAAAAATTCCGCTCTTTTTCTCCTATATGGATTTTCACCAAACTTTGTGAGAAGCATCAGTAT
Organism: Cyrtodaria siliqua; assembly: GCA_037043455.1. NCBI lineage: Eukaryota > Metazoa > Mollusca > Bivalvia > Adapedonta > Hiatellidae > Cyrtodaria > Cyrtodaria siliqua. The sequence continues at coordinate 201,898 of JAWPHD010002996.1, forward strand.
GAAGTGGAGATGCGCATATCGTCGTTGGGTACACATCTGCAGGGGTAATAATCACCTTCAGGTTTTTGATCAACTAAAACAGATTGATTCCTGAATTTTCAAAAACCTTATCGTAATACTGCATTCAATCTAATTATCGCATGTGTTCCTATAACCGCACAGTAAGTGCATTTCATCATCAAATTATCGTCCTTTTAAGTGCACAGTGTTTTGTAAGTGATCTCCCTTTCCATCATTGTTTTCAAACATGTTGAGAAAGCCACAAAGTCACTCACCTTCTAATTTTTAGGTCTATGTGAGAGCTCTGTGCCTTGTGATTTCAGAGAAGAAGATTTTTAAAGGTTTTTCCTACAACATGCGTATCTTACTTCTTTCTTGCAGGATTTTCACCAAACTTCACCAGAATGTTCCTTCTATGCATCTAACATCATGTGCAAAATTTCAGGTTGCTGTGACCTACTTTCGATGAAATACAGGTCAAGTCTGGTCTCTGCTACGACATGCATCTCCCACTGTTAATGACATTAATTTAATATCTTTTGGGATTGACATTGGTGTTGGTCAAATACAAATCTGGACCTGTATAATAGGGCTCAACAAGTAGGCCGTGGCCTTCTAGTTTAAAAGAAGTACTGATGGGAATTTTGTGATGACAACCCTTGATATAAGAGCCATTTTAACCAGTAGACATCCACAGGCCATAAGAGGGCTCTTGTTTAAAACATACTACCTAAAAATTGATTCCTAAATAAGATTTGTAGTATGAATCTCACGACTGAGTTGACATAACTACCACAGGAGAGAAGTATCTTTCATTTACGGTAGTGGCTTAAAAAGAGAAAAAGAAATGCATTTTGACAGCATTTGTGTTAATTTGACTGTCTAAGACCACACTTTGTGTGTGTTTCTTTGATTCATGATAGCTCTATGTTTTAATAGCAACACATGTGACAAGCATTTTATCAATGAAAAATACCATTTTTAGCTCTACTGATCAAAGATCTGCTACTCCTCTGAAACTACTGGATGGATTTTCATGAAACTTTACAGAAATGTTGCCCATGATGTCTAGTTGATCCTAGCAAAAATTCACGTTGATGTGAAATCCAAGACACCAAAGCTAAAAAGCAAGTTTGTAGCGACTACTTCTTGAAAACTATAAGTGATATTGATATGGGACTTTTTCTAAAAAGATCAGCCTGACATGGTGTTCGTCCTTGTCGAAAATCGTTTCGATTCAATGTTGAACATGGCTGACAGTGGCCATCTTTGTTTACATATAGTTATATAGTAAAAACCTTTAGCGACTACTACTCTGAAACTACTCGACGGATTTTCATGAAACTTCACAGAAATGTTGCTCTTGATGTCTAGTTGATCCTAGCAAAATTTCATGTCGGCCGAAATTCAAGATGGCCGCCACGGCTAAAAATAGATTTTTTAAAAAACAAATTTGTAGCAACTACTTCTTGAAACCTATAAGTGATATTGATATGGGACTTTTTCTAAAATGATCAGCATGGCATGATATTGGTCCTTGTTAAAAATTATTACATTAAACATGTTTGCCAGCGGCCATCTTTGTTTACATAGAGTTATTTAGTAAAAACTTATATCGACTCCTTTAAAACTACTTGACCGATTTTCGTGAAACTTCACAGGAATGCTGATCTAGCTATCAAAATCTATCAAAAGAGCTTCAAGGTCATTGACCTCTTGTTAATTACTTGTGCATGCACTTTTACTTCATTACACTTCACCGCAAAACGTAAAATCTAAACAAGAGGGCTGGTGGATGCTCTACTGGCTAAAGAAAGTGTATGTATAAAGGGCCATAACTCTTTCAAAAATCATTCAACCGGAACATGGCGATGATAAACGCAACTAGGCTTGGTACTGATCATCCCTGCCAAGTTTCATTGAAATCCAGCCAGAGGTTCAGGAGAAGTAATCTGTACAAAGTTAGTGTATTAAAACCTTTAAGGGGTCATAACTCTTCCAAAATTCATTCAACCAGAACACGGCAATGGCTTGGTACTGATCATCTCCACAAAGATTGGTTAAAATCTGGCAAGGAGTTCAGAACAGACTAATCTGGACAAAGTTTGTGTATCAAAAACATTTAAAGGGCCATTACTCCGCCAAAAATATGTAAACCGGAATGCGACGGTGCTGATCATCCTTGCAAAGTTTCGTTGCAATCTGGCGAGGGGTTCAGGAGAACTGTTTGGGGGGGGGGGGGAATTGTGTATTAAAACCTTTAAAGGGCCAAAACTCTGCCAACAATCATTCAACCCGAACGCGGCGATGATTTGCACTAGACCTCGAACTGATAATCCCTTAAAAGTTTCGTTTAAATCTGACTCTGCCAAAATCATTCAGCCGGAATTCGGTGGTACAACTAGGCTTAGTACTGATCATCCCTGCAAAGTTTCACTGAAATCCAGCCAAATCAAGGCTCTTTCGTCTTAATGAGGCCAAAATACAGGATAAAATCAAGAGTCATAACTCCGGTGTAAATGGTCCAATCTGGCTGTTTTTAGCTCTACTGATCAGAGATCAGCAGAGCTTATGCCGTGGTGCAGCGTCCGTCGTCCGTCTGTCCATCTGTCTGTCCGTAAACTTTTATTTGTAGCGACAACTCCTCTGAAACTACTAGATGGATATTCATGAAACTTTACAGAAATGTTGCCCATAAAGTCTAGTTGATCCTAGCAAAAATTCATGTTGATGTGAAATCCTAGATGGCCGCCACAGCTAAAAATAGAGTTTTAAAATACAAGTTTGTAGCAACTACTTCTTGAAAACTATAAGTGATATTGATATGGGGCTTTTTCTAAAATGATCAGCATGACATGATGTTGGTCCTTGTCAAAAATTATTTTGATTCAACGTTAAACATGGCTGCCAGCGGCCATCTATGTTTACATAGAGTTATATAGTAAAAATTTGTAGCGACTACTCCTCTGAAACTACTTGACGAATTGTCATGAAACTTTACAGGAATGTTGCTCTTGATGTCTAATTGATCCTAGCAAAATTTCAGATCTGCCAGAAATTCAAGATGGCCGCCACAGCTAAAAATAGATTTAAAATAAATAAGTTTGTAGCGACTACTTCTTCAAAACTATAAGAGATATTGATATGGGACTTTTTCTAAAATGATCAGTATGACATGATGTTGGTCCTTGTCGAAAATCGTTTTGATTTGACGTTAAACATGGCTACCAGCGACCATCTTTGTTTACATAGAGTTATATAATGAAAACTTGTAGCGACTACTCCTCTGAAACTACTTGACGGATTTTCATGAAACTTCACAGGAGTGTTGCTCTTAATGTCTAATTGATCCTAGCAAAATTTCAGGTCGGCCGGAAATTCAAGATGGCCGCCACGGTTAAAAATAGATTTTCCAAAAACAAGTCTGTAGCGACTACTTCCTGAAATCAAAATCAATCAGTAGAGCTTCAAGGTCATTGACCTCTTGTTCAAACTTGTCTGAGCTTTTATTGATATTAGCAATCTGGTAAAGTTTGGTAAAGATCGGATGAAAAATGTAGCATTTTTAACTAAATCAATGGCCATAACTCCGCTGTTACTTGTTTGATCTGGCTGGTTTTCGAACTTATCAGAGCTTTCATTGATAGTTACAATCTGGTAGTTTGTTTAAGATCGTGTAACCGGGTACAGGTGTATGGTGAAATATCGATTCTAACCGTGTGTCCTCGATAGCTCAGTGGTTAGATATTGCCTCTAAGGACAGTACTAACGCCAGCTGTTGATATGGCCCCTTAGGAAAGTCCTAAACCTACCCGCTGATATTGCCCCTTAGAACAGTAATAACGCTGGCTGTTGATATGCCCCTGAGGATAGTACTAATTATAGATGTTGATACTGCCCCTTTGGAAATTATTAAGCTGTTGATATTGCCCCTGAGGAGAGTACTAAACGTAGCTATGATATTGTCCGTAAGGACAGTAATAACCCTAGCTGTTGATATGACCCCTGAGGACTTTACTATCGATAACTGCTGATATTGCCCCTACGGACAGTACTAAACCAAGCTGTTGATATGGCCCAGAGGACAGTAATAACGTCAGCTGTTGATATTGCCCCTTAAGATAGAACTAACCCTAGCTGTTGATATTGCCCCTGAGGACAGTAATAAACCTAGCTGTTGATATAGCCCCTGAGGACAGTACTAACACCAGCTGTTGATATTGGCCCTTAGGACAGTACTATCGCTAGCTGTTGATATTGCTCCTAGGGACAGTACTAAAACTAGTTGTTGACATGGCCCCCGAGGACAGTATTAACGCCAGCTGATATTGACCTGTAGGATAGTACTAAAAGTAAGTATAACCTTAGCTGTTGATAATGCCCCTTAGAACAATATTAACGCTAGATGTTAGTTTAAACATATTTATTTTACATCGATTGTAACGAAAGCTCAATGAACTTATTTGAATCACTCTCGATGTCTTCCTGGGTAGAACCAGTACTAAGCAATGCAGATAAAGTGTCTTGCTCAGAGACACAACGCATATGGCAATGGCGGGAATCGAACCCACGACTTTTGGATCATGGGTCCAACGCTCTACCACTAGACCACAGCGCAAACGCTAGATGTTGATATGGCCCCTGAGGATAGTACTAATTTTAGCTGTTTATATTGCCCCTAAGGACATTACTAAGCTGTTGATATTGCCCCTGAGGACAGTAATAACGCCAGCTGTTGATATTGCCCCTTAAGATAGTACTAACGCTAGCTGTTGATATTGACCCTAAGGACAGTACTAACGCCAGCTGTAGATATTTCCCCTTAGGATAGTCCTAAACCTAGCCGTTGATATTTCCCATTAGAACAATAGAACTGTTGATATGGCCCCTGAGGATAGTACTAATTCTAGGTGCTGATATTGCCCCTTAGGACATTATTAAGCTGTTGATATTGCCCCTGAGGAGAGTAATAAACGTAGCTGTTGATATTGCCCCTAAGAACAGTAATAACGCTAGCTGTTAATATGGACCCTGAGGACTTTACTATCGCTAGCTGCTGATATTGCCCCTAGGGACAGGACTAAAACTAGCTGTTGATATGGCCACATAGGACAGTACTAACGTCAGCTGTTGATATTGCCCCTTAAGATAGTACTAACGCTAGCTGTTGATATTGCCCCTGAGGACAGTACTAAACCTAGCTGTTGATATGGCCCTTGACGACAGTACTAATACCAGCTGTTGATATTGACCCTTAAGACAGTACTATCGCTAGCTGCTGATATTGCCTCTAAAGACGGTACTAAACCTAACTGTTGATATGGCCCCTGAGGACAGTACTAACGCCAGCTGTTGATATTGCCCCTTAAGTGGTACTAACGCTAGCAGTTGATATTGCCCCTAAGTACAGTATTAACGCCAGCTGTTGATATTGCCCCTTAGGATAGTCCTAAACCTAGCTGCTGATATTGCCCCATTAGAACAGTAATAACGCTAGCTGTTGATATGGCCCCTCAGGATAGTACTAATTCTAGGTGTTGATATTGCCCCTCAGGATATTATTAAGCTGCTGATATTGCCCTTGAGGACAGTATTAACGTAGCTATGCTATTGTCCCTAAGAACAGTAATAACCCTAGCTGTTGATATGGCCCCTGAGGACTTTACTATCGATAGCTGCTGATATTGCCCCTAGGGACAGTACTAAAACTAGCTGTGCATATGGCCCCAGAGGACAGTACTAACGTCAGCTGTTGATATTGCCCCTTTAGATAGTACTAACGCTAGCTGTTGATATTGACCCTAAGGACAGTACTAACGCCAGCTGTTGATATGGCCCCTGAGGACAGTACTAAACCTAGCCGTTGATATTGCCCCTTAGAACAATAATAACGCTAGCTGTTGATATGGCCCCTGAGCATAGTACTAATTTTAGGTGTTGATATTGCGCCTTAGGACATTATAAAGCTGTTGATATTGCCCCAGAGGAGAGTACTAAACGTAGTGGTTGATATTGCTCCTAAGAACAGTAATAACGCTAACTGTTGATATGGCCCCTGAGGATAGTACTAATTCTAGGTGTTGATATTGCCCCTTATGATATTATTAAGCCATTGATATTGCCCCTGAGGACTACTAAACGTAGCTATGATGTTGTCCCTAAGAACAGTAATAACGCTAGCTGTTGATATGGCCCCTGAGGACTTTACTATCGATAGCTGCTGATATTGCCGTAGGGCCAGTACTAAAACTAGCTGTTCATATGGCCCCAGAGGACGGTACTAACGTCAGCTGTTGATATTGCCCCTTAAGATAGAACTAACCCTAGCTGTTGATATTGCCCCTGAGGACAGTAATAAACCTAGCTGTTGATATAGCCCCTGAGGACAGTATTAACACCAGCTGTTAATATTGGCCCTTAGGACAGTACTATCGCTAGCTGTTGATATTGCCCCTTGGGACGGTACTAAAACTAGCTGTTGATATGGCCCCAGAGGACAGTACTATCGCCAGCTGATATTGCCCTGTATAACCTTAGCTGTTGATAATGCACCTTAGAACAATATTAACGCTAGATGTTGATATGGCCGTTAGAACAGTAATAACCTAGCTGTTTATATGGCCCCTGATGATAGTACTAATTCTAGCTGTTGATATTGCCCCTAAGAACAGTTATAACGCTAGCTGTTAATATGGACTCTGAGGACTTTACTATCGCTAGCTGCTTATATTGCCCCTAGGGACAGGACTAAAACTAACCCTAACACTTGACGACAGTACTAACGTCAGCTGTTGATATTGCCCCTGAGGATAGAACTAACCCTAGCTGTTGATATTGCCCCTGAGGACAGTAATAAACCTAGCTGTTGATATAGCCAGAGGACAGTACTATCGCTAGCTGTTGATACTGCCCCTAGGGACGGTACTAAAACTAGCTCTTCATATGGCCCCAGAGGACAGTACTAAACCTAGCTGTTTATATGGCCTCTGAGGACAGTACAATCGCCAGCTGCTGATATTGCCCCTAAGGACAGTACTGACGCCAGCTGTTGATATTGACCGGTAGGACAGTACTATCGCTAGCTGCTGATATTGCCCCTTAGGACAGTACTAAAACTGTAGTTGATATGGACCCAGAGGACAGTACTAACGCTGGCTGTTGATATTGCCACTGAGGACAATACCAACGCAGGCAGTTGATATTGCCATTGAGGACAGTACTAACGCCAACTGCTGATATTGCCCCTTAAGATAGTACTAACGCTAGCTGTTGATATTGCCCCTGAGGACAGTACTAAACCTAGCTGTTGATATGGCCCTTGACGACAGTACTAATACCAGCTGTTGATATTGACCCTTAAGACAGTACTATCGCTAGCTGCTGATATTGCCGCTAAAGACGGTACTAAACCTAACTGTTGATATGGCCCCTGAGGACAGTACTAACGCCAGCTGTTGATATTGCCCCTTAAGTGGTACTAACGCTAGCAGTTGATATTGCCCCTAAGTACAGTACTAACGCCAGCTGTTGATATTGCCCCTTAGGATAGTCCTAAACCTAGCTGCTGATATTGCCCCATTAGAACAGTAATAACGCTAGCTGTTGATATGGCCCCTCAGGATAGTACTAATTTTAGGTGTTGATATTGCCCCTCAGGATATTATTAAGCTGCTGATATTGCCCTTGAGGACAGTATTAACGTAGCTATGCTATTGTCCCTAAGAACTGTAATAACCCTAGCTGTTGATATGGCCCCTGAGGACTTTACTATCGATAGCTGCTGATATTGCCCCTAGGGACAGTACTAAAACTAGCTGTGCATATGGCCCCAGAGGACAGTACTAACGTCAGCTGTTGATATTGCCCCTTTAGATAGTACTAACGCTAGCTGTTTATATTGACCCTAAGGACAGTACTAACGCCAGCTGTTGATATGGCCCCTGAGGACAGTACTAAACCTAGCCGTTGATATTGCCCCTTAGAACAATAATAACGCTAGCTGTTGATATGGCCCCTGAGCATAGTACTAATTTTAGGTGTTGATATTGCGCCTTAGGACATTATAAAGCTGTTGATATTGCCCCAGAGGAGAGTACTAAACGTAGTGGTTGATATTGCTCCTAAGAACAGTAATAACGCTAACTGTTGATGTGGCCCCTGAGGATAGTACTAATTCTAGGTGTTGATATTGCCCCTTATGATATTATTAAGCCATTGATATTGCCCCTGAGGACAGTACTAAACGTAGCTATGATGTTGTCCCTAAGAACAGTAATAACGCTAGCTGTTGATATGGCCCCTGAGGACTTTACTATCGATAGCTGCTGATATTGCCGTAGGGCCAGTACTAAAACTAGCTGTTCATATGGCCCCAGAGGACAGTACTAACGTCAGCTGTTGATATTGCCCCTGAAGATAGAACTAACCCTAGCTGTTGATATTGCCCCTGAGGACAGTAATAAACCTAGCTGCTGATATAGCCCCTGAGGACAGTATTAACACCAGCTGTTAATATTGGCCCTTAGGACAGTACTATCGCTAGCTGTTGATATTGCCCCTTGGGACGGTACTAAAACTAGCTGTTGATATGGCCCCAGAGGACAGTACTATCGCCAGCTGATATTGCCCTGTATAACCTTAGCTGTTGATAATGCACCTTAAAACAATATTAACGCTAGATGTTGATATGGCCGTTAGAACAGTAATAACCTAGCTGTTTATATGGCCCCTGATGATAGTACTAATTCTAGCTGTTGATATTGCCCCTAAGAACAGTTATAACGCTAGCTGTTAATATGGACTCTGAGGACTTTACTATCGCTAGCTGCTGATATTGCCCCTAGGGACAGGACTAAAACTAACCCTAACACTTGACGACAGTACTAACGTCAGCTGTTGATATTGCCCCTGAAGATAGAACTAACCCTAGCTGTTGATATTGCCCCTGAGGACAGTTATAAACCTAGCTGTTGATATAGCCAGAGGACAGTACTATCGCTAGCTGTTGATACTGCCCCTAGAGACGGTACTAAAACTAACTCTTCATATGGCCCCAGAGGACAGTACTAAACCTAGCTGTTTATATGGCCTCTGAGGACAGTACAATCGCCAGCTGCTGATATTGCCCCTAAGGACAGTACTGACGCCAGCTGTTGATATTGACCGGTAGGACAGTACTATCGCTAGCTGCTGATATTGCCCCTTAGGACAGTACTAAAACTGTAGTTGATATGGACCCAGAGGACAGTACTAACGCTGGCTGTTGATATTGCCACTGAGGACAATACCAACGCAGGCAGTTGATATTGCCATTGAGGACAGTACTAACGCCAACTGCTGATATTGCCCCTAAGGACGGTACAGACGCCAGCTGTTGATATTGACTGATAGTACGGTACTATCGCTAGCTGTTGATACTGCCCCTATGGACGGTACTAAAACTAGCTGTTGATATGGCCACAGAGGACAGTACTAACGTCAGCTGTTGATATTGTCCCTTAAGATAGAACTAACCCTAGCTGTTGATATTGCCCCTAGGGACAGTAATAAACCTAGCTGTTGATATAGCACCTGAGGACAGTACTAACGCCAGCTGTTGATATTGGCCCTTAGGACAGTACTATCGCTAACTGTTGATACTGCCCCTAGGAACGGTACTAAAATTAGCTGTTGATATGGCCCCAGAGGACAATACTAAACCTAGCTGTGTATATGGCCTCTGAGGACAGTACTAACGCCAACTGCTGATATTGCCCCTAAGGACGGTACAAACGCCAGCTGTTGATATTGACCGATAGCTGTTGATACTGCCCCTATTGACTGTACTAAAACTAGCTGTTGATATGGCCACCGTGGACAGTACTGACGCTAGCTGTTGATATTGCCCCTTAGGATAGTACTATCGCTAGATTTAGATAATATCCCTATGGATGTTTAAACGCTGGTTGTTGATATTCCCATGAGGTCAGTTCTTACGTCAGCTGTTGATATTGCCCATGAGGACATTACTAATGCTAGCTGATGATATTGGCCCTGAGGACACTACTTACGCCAGCTGTTGATATTGCCCATTAGGACAGTACTAACGACAGCTGTTGATATTGGCCCTGAGGACACTACTTACGCCAGCTGTTGATATTGCCCCTAAGGACAGTACTAACGTTGGCTGTTGATATGGCCCCTGATGACAGTGTTATCGCTGGCTGTTGATATGGCCCCTGAGGACTGTACTATCGCTAGCTGTTGATATTGCCCCTTAGGACAGTACTAAAACTAGCAGTTGATATGGCCCCAGAGGACAGTACTTACGCCAGCTGTTGATATTGCCCCTTAGCATAGTACTATCGCTAGATGTCGATAATATCCCTATGGATGTTTAAACGCTGGCTGTTGATATTTTCCCAGAGGTCAGTTCTTATGCTAGCTGTTGATATTGCCCCTGAGGACAGTACTAACTCTAGCTGTTGATATGGCCACAGAGGACAGTACTAACGTCAGCTGTTGATATTGTTACTTAAGATAGAACTAACCCTAGCTGTTGATATTGCCCCTAGGAACGGTACTAAAATTAGCTGTTGATATGGCCCCAGAGGACAATACTAAACCTAGCTGTGTATATGGCCTCTGAGGACAGTACTAACGCCAACTGCTGATATTGCCCCTAAGGGCGGTACAAACGCCAGCTGTTGATATTGACCGATAGCTGTTGATACTGCCCCTATGGACGGTACTAAAACTAGCTGTTGATATGGCCACAGAGGGCAGTACTGACGCTAGCTGTTGATATTACCCCTTAGGATAGTACTATAGCTAGATTTAGATAATATCCCTATGGATGTTTAAACGCTGGTTGTTGATATTCCCATGAGGTCAGTTCTTACGTCAGCTGTTGATATTGCCCATGAGGACATTACTAATGCTAGCTGATGATATTGGCCCTGAGGACACTACTTACGCCAGCTGTTGATATTGCCCATTAGGACAGTACTAACGACAGCTGTTGATATTGGCCCTGAGGACACTACTTACGCCAGCTGTTGATATTGCCCCTAAGGACAGTACTAACGTTGGCTGTTGATATGGCCCCGGATGACAGTGTTATCGCTGGCTGTTGATATGGCCCCTGAGGACTGTACTATCGCTAGCTGTTGATATTGCCCCTTAGGACAGTACTAAAACTAGCAGTTGATATGGCCCCAGAGGACAGTACTTACGCCAGCTGTTGATATTGCCCCTTAGCATAGTACTATCGCTAGATGTCGATAATATCCCTATGGATGTTTAAACGCTGGCTGTTGATATTTTCCCAGAGGTCAGTTCTTATGCTAGCTGTTGATATTGCCCCTGAGGACAGTACTAACTCTAGCTGTTGATATGGCCACAGAGGACAGTACTAACGTCAGCTGTTGATATTGTTACTTAAGATAGAACTAACCCTAGCTGTTGATATTGCCCCTAGGAACGGTACTAAAATTAGCTGTTGATATGGCCCCAGAGGACAATACTAAACCTAGCTGTGTATATGGCCTCTGAGGACAGTACTAACGCCAACTGCTGATATTGCCCCTAAGGGCGGTACAAACGCCAGCTGTTGATATTGACCGATAGCTGTTGATACTGCCCCTATGGACGGTACTAAAACTAGCTGTTGATATGGCCACAGAGGACAGTACTGACGCTAGCTGTTGATATTACCCCTTAGGATAGTACTATCGCTAGATTTAGATAATATCCCTATGGATGTTTAAACGCTGGTTGTTGATATTCCCATGAGGTCAGTTCTTACGTCAGCTGTTGATATTGCCCATGAGGACAGTACTAATGCTAGCTGATGATATTGGCCCTGAGGACACTACTTACGACAGCTGTTGATATTGGCCCTGAGGACACTACTTACACCAGCTGTTGATATTGCCCCTAAGGACAGTACTAACGTTGGCTGTTGATATGGCCCCTGATGACAGTGTTATCGCTGGCTGTTGATATGGCCCCTGAGGACTGTACTATCGCTAGCTGTTGATATTGCCCCTTAGGACAGTACTAACACTGGCAGTTGATATGGCCCCAGAGGACAGTACTAACGCCAGCTGTTGATATTGCCCCTTAGCATAGTACTATCGCTAGATGTCGATAATATCCCTATGGATGTTTAAACGCTGGCTGTTGATATTTTCCCAGAGGTCAGTTCTTATGCTAGCTGTTGATATTGCCCCTGAGGACAGTACTAACTCTAGCTGTTGATATGGCGCCTGATAGACATCTAGATATTTTGTAGTTATCTAGATAAACCGTTAAAAATATCTAGATAGTTATGTAGCTACCTAGTGACAAAAATAGAATACCACCATTCTGGTGATACTTAAATAACTCGTGTACAAATACAATTATTCACTTGTGTACGTAATACGGTTGGTGAGTACATGCACCGCACTTGGACCACATGTGTCCCTAATATGTTTTTTCCAATGAATTAGACACGTGTCCTTAATTCGACCGAATTACATTACGCGGTCCGAGTATTAACTTTCATACCCATCTAACCCCGTCTCCAAGAAGTGAAAGCGGGGTTGGCTGGGGTATGGAATAAAACCTTAATTTTGGCTTTAAAAAGTGTATATTGTAAAATTAAAACATTTAATAGGTAATTGTAAACAGGTTATTGCGTTATTTCAGTAAAACATGTTTATAAACGTGTTTTATTGTCAAAAATATCCGTTATAAAATCCTGCTAATATAAGCTTTCCCATTGCTTAATGGTATTAAGGCGGGACCACGTAATGAGTGCCACGTGTGCGTAATTCGGTCTGGCTCAAATACGGTTCCACAGACCACTTTGTATAGCACTGATCATGGGAGGTATATTACCTTTGATTTTCAATATATGTTTGCATATATAGGCCTTGAGCCAGGAGCCAAAATTTTCGATATTGTTACCAACTCAAGGGACAAATTCTACCATCACTTTTTGAAAAGAGCAATGTATATAGATTACATTTTTCCATGATAGCAATCTGGAACAGGTAGCTTATATAAAAAAAAAATCGAACATTAATAGGTTATCATTGTAGCGCTTTCATATAAGTTTTTGATGTTCATTTTTGAATGTCATGCTTGTGTGAATAATTATTGATGTACTTTTTAAAGATGTGCTTAAGTTTACAATTCATTGAGTTACATAAAGCGTAAATAAACTCTTTTTTCGCACTGAAATTCAGTTTAAAATCTCTATTTTGCTTCAAATTAGAAGTCAATTTACCCCACCCACTATTGACACATTTTTATGCATTTAGTTTAGTTAATAGTGTTTACAATATATGTGTAAACTTGTAAGAATCAGTAATTTACAACCTTTCTACATGATTTAAATAATGATGAAATGAAGTACTAAGCAATGTTCATGGCATTGCACATATGTGTTCAGTAAGCCTGATAAGTTGAGACATATGCCAAACTGGAAGTATAAGCCTTCCTCAAAGTAACTGCAACATAAATAGTATTAACATGTTCTGATACACACATATATTGCACAGACGACACATAGTCCAAAGAATTCTAGATAAAGGAAATGTGCGGTTTAACGTGTTTTTTTTAACAAAAGTCTTTTTTAGGTGTATGCGTCATGGCAATACTTATTATGATTACACATTTGCATTATGTATTACACATATATACATGAATTAAACATTGCATATTGCAACGCAAAATCTTAAAAGTTATTTTAATACTTTTTAATTACAATTTATGCATATTTTAAGGATTTTTACACCTGAATTACCCCACCCATATACAACACAATGAAGAATTCTGCATATGACACGTAAAAATAGTAATATATGCATTTGCACGAACCATTTTTGTGTTACTGAAAAAAGAATAGACGAAGATGAATTGATTTGAATTGGGGTTTTACGGCGCACCAACACAAACATGTTATATGGCGCCAACAGGAATGAACATTCGACCCGGCTTACTCTTCATTAACATCTAGATAAAAATTTGCACAATGTGCCCAGAACCTTCTTGCCTGCAGAACTTCAGAGTTGCTGCAAATTCTCTAGTAAACACTCCATTTTTCGCTGGAGCCACGATCAATGCCACCACTGAAGTAGCACCTGAAACAATACAGGTTTCATGATGAAAATAATGAACAAAAATGACAAAATTAACATGAATTCGGGGAAATTTTACCCATATGCTTGGATATATTCTTGCCCGGGAACCACATGGCGTCGACGAAGAAATATCTTTAGGCTGATACCCAGATTACTGTACTAACTACTTACCATGGCAACTATTTGTTAGTTAATTGGTGCAGTTGTTACAATATCACCTGCTTAGGATATGTATCTAAACATAGGTTATGATGTTCTCCGTACTTGATTTAGAGTATGGAATTTACCTAGGATAGTAAGCATTAATCCTACTTTTGCGCATGCAAGTGCAAGTGGAATGATTATTACCTAAAAAAGAAGGTGTATTGCCAATGAAGAGAGAGAGGGAGTGTGTGTGGGGTCGTGGGGGGGGGGGGATATATTATATAGGCATTTAGGAACCTGCCCTACTGACGAATAGACACCTATGTTTCTTTAACATGATGAGAGAAAAAAACAAGCGATACACGTCCCAATCCGAGAACACACCGACAAAATTCACTAGCTCCGGTGAGGCTTGAACCAGGGTCCTCTGAATTTAAAGTCCCCCGTGCTATCCACTGCATCAACAGGCTGTATGCGATCAAGCAGGATGACTGCATTAAAGTACATACAACTAACATGAAGGTTATATCCAAGAAGCTGGGTTCACAACGGTCTCTCTTATCTAGCAAGTTAGCACCAAGTTCATGTATGTCGAGTTGCAATATGCCTGCAAGCCTTATATATGCCCAGCTCATTGCTGTTTTGATAAACTTGGCAATTAATGCCTTGGGATAAAACAGGACAATTAAGAATACTCAGTACATATTATCTGATTTAAATAGTATAACTTAATGTGACAATATAACATACATATAAGATATAAAAACAAATTAAACGCTTCCAGATAAGAATCGGTACCCAGTGCATCGAGATAGATTACATTTAGTGATCACGGTTAGTTTACTGATGATTACTCTAAAAGCTATATCCGACATACAGGTGCTACTGCAGTTAAAGTAGCTATCCCGCCAAAAACAGCCACATTTTACAACATATGTACATCGTTTCTAAACCTGCTGACCACCAGGTATATATATATATAACTTACATCGTTTGAGAATCAAAACTCTATAGATACAATATAAAAAGCTTTAACCAGCCAGACAATAAAAACAAAATTTTACACTTATTCAATTACGGATATTACAAAAACCCATGAATAAACATATACTTTTAAGTGACACATATGCATTATTTTATGAGATGAATACCTGGATAGAGTTTTGATAAACTGTTTTTGTAGTGTAATTTTGTCGTAATTTGGCGGGTTATTTTAAAATTTGTATAACAAACACCTAAAAATCGACAGTTAAACCGTAAAATGCCTTTTCTTTTTCTTTCTGTTTTTTTTTTTGCAATTTGTCGAAAATGCAGTGGTCATCTTTGTGATTTTAGTTCGTGGATTTATTCAGTATGCGATTTGTAAACATGGTAAAGTCTTCATAATGGAATACCTTATCAAAAGTCACATTCTCTATATATTTCAGTTCGCTTAAAACTTTTGTAGTGATTTTATGAAAAGTGAACAACTTCAAACCATAAACAAGAGACCCACTCGCCTTGTCTCAAAGTGCTCTCATGTTTTAAGAAACAACAATTTCTTTATATCAATCTGTGAAACTGTGACCCCCGTAGTGGCCATATTTTACCCCATTGTCGCCATTTGAACAAACTAGGTAGAGGATCATAAGCTTATGGTACATGCGAACTATTATTTAGCTTTTGAAGTATCAGAGAAGCTGTTTGAATATGTTTTCCTATATAATTCAATGTTATAGTGTGACCCCTGGGACAGGGCCAAATTTGATTCCAGGCTTGATTCAAGGGACACCATTTAAATTATTTGGTACAGGACAATAATCTTAAGCTACATGTAGCTTATAACACCTCTAGCTCTTGTAGTTTCAGAGAAGATGTTTATAGACGTTCCTACATAACTCTATGTAAATATGTGACCCCACGGGACCGGGCGAAATTTGACCATAAGATCACCATTTTAACAAAATAAATTGGTAGATATCGATACTCTTGTGCTACATTCATCGTATTAGACCTCTAGCTCTTGTAGCATCAGAAAAAAGAATATTTTTTGTGGACTTTCCTTTATAACTCTTTGTAAAACTTTAACCCAAGAACTGGGCCATAGTTGGACACAGAGTCACGATTTGAACAAAAGTGACCCCTGGGGCGGAGCCAGATATGACCCCAGGGTCAACATTTTAACAAACGTTTAACTGTATGAAAACATGTTACCCCCGGGGCTGGGCCATATTTGACCCTGGGGTCGATATTTTATAAATACTTCGTGTAGGACCCTAAATGTATAATACATGCAAAATATTAGACCTGTAGCTCTTCTAGTTTCAGCGAAACGATTTTTTTTAAAGAAACAAGAGTTTTGCTTAAAAGGGGGAGATAACTGTATTAACAGAATCAGCTACCCTGTTCACACTGTTATCATGGATTTTTTGTTTATCTACAAGGTACTCAATAACATGGTGGTACTAGTAAGAATTTGTCCCTTGAGATGGTAACAAAAAGGGGTATGGCTCACGGTCTAATACTAGTATCATTAAATGAACTAGTTTAAACTATCGGTTAAGAATGTCTTCATTTCCTTATGTTGGTATCATTGGTATGTCTGATGCTTGGTGCTATTATATATGTCCTACTACAGTTATATGTTGCCTTTCACTTATAGAGATATAATTCATTAATTGTCAATTAGAAGCAATGTCTCATTACTTTCCCGATTACAGAAAAAGTAGTCTCCGGTTCAAGAATCAATAACATTGTGATTAAACATGAATGTTGTATTTAATTATTTATTTAGTTTTATTTATCTTTAGGTATGTATATATGAAAGTATGTATGTGTGAAAGTATGTATGTGTATGTGTGTATGTGTGTGTGTGTGTGTGTGTGCGCGGGCGCGC
The DNA here is from genome assembly GCA_037043455.1 of Cyrtodaria siliqua. NCBI lineage: Eukaryota > Metazoa > Mollusca > Bivalvia > Adapedonta > Hiatellidae > Cyrtodaria > Cyrtodaria siliqua. The sequence goes on from JAWPHD010002996.1 coordinate 219,028, forward strand.
GTGCGTGCGTGAGTGCGTGCGTAAGTGCGTCCGTGCGTAAGTGCGTGCCTGCGTGCTTCTATGTCTCAGCGTAGTTACGGGTCTGACGCAATGTTATTTATTTGATCTTTGGAGATTGGAGTCCGATATTTATATTTAGATATCGGTGGTACATTTTCAATTGCTTTTGTTTTCTATACTTAATTTTCGATTCGGTGGTCCCACTACTCCGGTCGATAAAAGGCTATGGGTCTTTAACCACTCATAGGATATGTTGTCGGCTTTTTAATTGAGTCTTTCGGCTGTTACTTTTGATACGCAGGCTTCATAACCGCTGGAGCAACTAAATTCCATTTTGTTTATTTTGCTCTTCGCGGCATACAGTTGTGTTAGATACTGGGACGGTTAAACGTATATACTATTGTTTTATGAATATTAAGTTCTGCTATACCCGGCACTAGGGTGAGTGAGCGGTAGCTAGCATATTTCACTTCTGTCCATGAACAATCAAACTGAGACAGCAATATTGCATATGTATAGCGTTCTGTCGTTTCCAAAGGGTTACTCTCATACTCTTTAAAGTTACATAACACAGCAGTCGCATACATGCGTCGACCATGACAATGCATTGTGTGATGGTATTATCACATAATGCGTACAGGTCACATACTGCGTATTGAATTTGACGCATTATATGAATAATCATATTCACCTACTGTTTAAAAATAAATTTCTGTATGCCGAATTTAGTTCAGTAGAAGGTATTAGTGCATAATTCCCTCCTGTACCAGACGATGCATATCAGTTAACAAAAGAAATAGGATGGTTCTGTCATCCGTTAATTTCTTTTTAAAACAGTAGTCAAATTTGAGTCTACATACAGAGGAGAAGCCGTATAAGCGACAAAAGTTAAGATATTCAGTTATTTTTCGATTAAAAATAGTTAGTGGCAATGTCTAGGTGATGAGAGAGATGTATATACTGTCCTTTAAGTTTCCGCATAGCACTAGTTACTCATTTTAGTAAAGTATAAGTTATTTCTGCCTAATTGACTCCTATACCACCCGATGTATATGTGTATACAGGAGAAATACCATTTTCTGATTAGCATGGATATGAGTATATATGTCCATGGTTTTATGTACTAAATAATGCTTGATTAGAACTTGTTTTCTTATTGTACTACCCATTACCCATTAATCGTGGATATGTATGTGTATGCCCTTTTTGACGTGTGTGAAGCTAATTCGTATTTCCAACGAAGTTACTACTTCCTAGTTAGAAGATACTAGTGCATTGGAATCAACTGCTATATAAGCCGATAAATATGAATATAAAGGAGAAATAATATATTCTATTATTTAACGAAAGAAAAACGTAATACATGTGACTTAGTTGGCTTTTCTCCTGCATGAATACACACAATCGCCTACTGTTTAACATAATTATACGTAACGGATGCTAGAGACAACTCTCACATCGCCTAGACAATATCACTTACTGTTTTTAAAAACAAAAGAGTCATTTAGCTTAATTATAACCTCTTTCTTCTATAATATACCTGTCGGTTTATTTGGAAGAGCATGATTAAGTACATGTGAATTCACGAATAATATGTTACCTTATCAAACCACGTACACGTGCATTGGGAATCAACACGTAATATAAGCAAAATATTCATGCAGGGTATATGAGGATGGAGAGGGGCATACTCTGCCCATCCTTTACAGATTAGGGGGAGAGGTGCTGACCCAGTCAGTTCCTAATTTTTGATACTGCACGTACTCAAATCCAATAATCATGACAACGTCGTTTCAAAGGAAAGCTCTACGTGTATTTTGCGTCACTGAGTAATACATAATTTCATCAAGATCTATAATGAGCTCATGGGACTGTTCAACGGCTTAAAATCTCCATCGAATGAGGGAACACGTTTCACAGTAACTTGCCCTAATAATTAACGGTCAACTAAAGCTCTCATTTAGGAAAAAACATAAAGGTAGGGTAAACGAAAAGACAACTATGCATACACATACATACTGGTGAGAAACCGTTTAATATTAAATATCACAAGTTATGAATATATTGTCCCTTTCGCGTATCAAGGAAGTGACCTAATTAGTTTAATTAACCGTTCAGGTACTCTAAAATGAGTAACTAGTGCTATGCGGAAACTTAAAGGACAGTATATACATCACTCTCATCACCTAGGCATTATCACTAAATATTTTTAATCGAAAAATAACTGAATATCTTAACTTTTGTCGCTTATACGGCTTCTCCTCTGTATGTATACTCAAATTTGACTACTGTTTTAAAAAGAAATTAACGGATGACAGAGCCATCCTATTTCTTTTGTAAACTGATATGCATCGTCTGGTACAGGAGGGAATTATGCACTAATACCTTCTACTGAACTAAATTCGGCATACAGAAATTTATTTTTAAACAGTAGGTGAATATGATTATTCATATAATGCGTCAAATTCAATACGCAATATGTGACCTGTACGCATTATGTGATAATACCATCACACAATGCATTGTCATGGTCGACGCATGTATGCGACTGCTGCGTTATGTAACTTTAAAGAGTATGAGAGTAGACCTTTGGAAACGACAGAACGCTATACATATGCAATATTGCTGTCTCAGTTTGATTGTTCATGGACAGTAGTGAAATATGCTAGCTACCGCTCACTCACCCTAGTGCCGGGTATAGCAGAACTTAATATTCATAAAACAATAGTATATACGTTTAACCGTCCCGGTATCTAACACAACTGTATGCCGCGAAGAGCAAAATAAATAAAATGGTATTTAGTTGCTCCAGCGGTTATGAAGACTGCGTATCAAAAGTAACAGCCGAAAGACTCAATTAAAAAGCCGACAACATATCCTATGAGTGGTTAAACAGTACCCATAGCCTTTTATCGACCGGAGTAGTGGGACCACCGAATCGAAAATTAAGTAGAGAAAACAAAAGCAATTGAAAATGTACCACCGATATCTAAATATAAATATCGGACTCCAATCTCCAAAGATCAAATAAATAACATTGCGTCAGACCCGTAACTACGCTGAGACATAGAAGCACGCACGCACGCACTTTCGCACGGACGCACTTACGCACGCACGCACGCACTTTCGCACGGACGCACTTACGCACGCACTCACGCACGCACGCGCGCGCACACACACACACACACACACATACACACATACATACACATACATACTTTCACACATACATACATACTTTCATATATACATACATACCTAAAGATAAATAAAACTAAATAAATAATTAAATACAACATTCATGTTTAATCACAATGTTATTGATTCTTGAACCAGAGACTACTTTTTCTGTAATCGGGAAAGTAATGAGACATTGCTTCTAATTGACAATTAATGAATTATATCTCTATAAGTGAAAGGTAACATATAACTGTAGTAGGACATACATAATAGCACCAAGCATCAGACATACCAATGATACCAACATAAGGAAATGAAGACATTCTTAACCGATAGTTTAAACTAGTTCATTTAATGATACTAGTATTAGACCGTGAGCCATACACCTTTTTTGTTACCATCTCAAGGGACAAATTCCTATTAGTACCACCATGTTATTGAGTACCTTGTAGATAAACAAAAAATCCATGATAACAGTGTGAACAGGGTAGCTGATTCCTGTTAATACAGTTATCTCCCCCTTTTAAGCAAAACTCTTGTTTCTTTAAAAAAAATCGTTTGGCTGAAACTAGAAAAGCTACAGGTCTAATATTTTGCATGTATTATACATTTATGGTCCTCCACGAAGTATTTATAAAATATCGACCCCAGGGTCAAATATGGCCCAGCCCCGGGGGTAACATGTTTTCATACAGTTATAGAGGAAATCTTTAAAAAATAAATGATTTGCTCTAAAACTGTAAGAGCTAGAGGTCCCATATTATGCATGAAGCATAAGTTTATGATCCACTAGCAAGTTTGTTAAAATGTTGACCCTGGGGTCATATCTGGCTCCGCCCCAGGGGTCACTTTTGTTCAAATCGTGACTCTGTGTCCAACTATGGCCCAGTTCTTTGGTTAAAGTTTTACAAAGAGTTATATAGGAAAGTCCATAAAAATATTCTTTTTTCTGATGCTACAAGAGCTAGAGGTCTAATACGATGAATGTAGCATAAGAGTATCGATATCTACCAATTTATTTTGTTAAAATGGTGATCTTATGGTCAAATTTCGCCTGGTCCCGTGGGGTCACATATTTACATAGAGTTATGGAGGAACGTCTATAAACATCTTCTCTGAAACTACAAGAGCTAGAGGTGTTATAAGCTACATGTAGCTTAAGATTATTGTCCTGTACCAAATAATTTAAATGGTGTCCCTTGAATCAAGCCTGGAATCAAATTTGGCCCTGTCCCAGGGGTCACACTAAAACATTGAATTATATAGGAAAACATATTCAAAAAGCTTCTCTGATACTTCAAAAGCTAAATAATAGTTCGCATGTACCATAAGCTTATGATCCTCTACCTAGTTTGTTCAAATGGCAACAATGGGGTCAAATATGGCCACTACGGGGGTCACAGTTTCACAGATTTATATAAAGAAATTGTTGTTGTTTCTTAAAACATGAGAGCACTTTGAGACAAGGCGAGTGGGTCTCTTGTTTATGGTTTGAAGTTGTACACTTTTCATAAAATCACTTCAAAAGTTTTAAGCGAACTGAAATATATAGAGAATGTGACTTTTGATAAGGTATTCCATTATGAAGACTTTACCATGTTTACAAATCGCATATTGAATAAATCCACGAACTAAAATCACAAAGATGACCACTGCATTTTCGACAAATTGCAAAAAAAAAAACAGAAAGAAAAAGAAAAGGCATTTTACGGTTTAACTGTCGATTTTTAGGTGTTTGTTATACAAATTTTAAAATAACCCGCCAAATTACGACAAAATTACACTACAAAAACAGTTTATCAAAACTCTATCCAGGTATTCATCTCATATAATAATGCATATGTGTCACTTAAAAGTATATGTTTATTCATGGGGTTTTGTAATATCCGTAATTGAATAAGTGTAAAATTTTGTTTTTATTGTCTGGCTGGTTAAAGCTTTTTATATTGTATCTATAGAGTTTTGATTCTCAAACGATGTAAGTTATATATATATACCTGGTGGTCAGCAGGTTTAGAAACGATGTACATATGTTGTAAAATGTGGCTGTTTTTGGCGGGATAGCTACTTTAACTGCAGTAGCACCTGTATGTCGGATATAGCTTTTAGAGTAAACATCAGTAAACTAACCGTGATCACTAAATGTAATCTATCTCGATGCACTGGGTACCGATTCTTATCTGGAAGCGTTTAATTTGTTTTTATATCTTATATGTATGTTATATTGTCACATTAAGTTACTATTTCAATCAGATAATATGTACTGAGTATTCTTAATTGTCCTGTTTTATCCCAAGGCATTAATTGCCAAGTTTATCAAAACAGCAATGAGCTGGGCATATATAAGGCTTGCAGGCATATTGCAACTCGACATACATGAACTTGGTGCTAACTTGCTAGATAAGAGAGACCGTTGTGAACCCAGTTTCTTGGATATAACCTTCATGTTAGTTGTATGTACTTTAATGCAGTCATCCTGCTTGATCGCATACAGCCTGTTGGTGCAGTGGATAGCACGGGGGACTTTAAATTCAGAGGACCCTGGTTCAAGCCTCACCGGAGCTAGTGAATTTTGTCGGTGTGTTCTCGGATTGGGACGTGTATCGCTTGTTTTTTTCTCTCATCATGTTAAAGAAACATAGGTGTCTATTCGTCAGTAGGGCAGGTTCCTCAATGCCTATATAATATATCCCCCCCCCCCCCCCACGCCCCCACATACACTCCCTCTCTCTCTCTTCATTGGCAATACACCTTCTTTTTTAGGTAATAATCATTCCACTTGCACTTGCATGCGCAAAAGTAGGACTATGCTTACTATCCTAGGTTAATTCAATACTCTAAATCAAGTACGGAGAACATCATAACCTATGTTTAGATACATATCCTAAGCAGGTGATATTGTAACAACTGCACCAATTAACTAACAAATAGTTGCCATGGTAAGTAGTTAGTACAGTAATCTGGGTATCAGCCTAAAGATATTTCTTCGTCGACGCCATGTGGTTCCCGGGCAAGAATATATCCAAGCATATGGGTAAAATTTCCCCGAATTCATGTTACTTTTGTCACTTTTGTTCATTATTTTCATCATGAAACCTGTATTGTTTCAGGTGCTACTTCAGTGGTGGCATTGATCGTGGCTCCAGCGAAAAATGGTGTGTTTACTAGAGAATTTGCAGCAACTTTGAAGTTCTGCAGGCAAGAAGGTTCTGGGCACATTGTGATTTTTTTTATCTAGATGTTAATGAAGAGTGAGCCGGGTCGAATGTTCATTCCTGTTGGCGCCATATAACATGTTTGTGTTGGTGCGCCGTAAAACCCCAATTCAAATCAATTCATCTTCGTCTATTCTTTTTTCAGTAACACAAAAATGGTTCGTGCAAATGCATATATTACTATTTTTACGTGTCATATGTAGAATTCTTCATTGTGTTGTATATGGGTGGGGTAATTCAGGTGTAAAAATCCTTAAAATATGCATAAATTGTAATTAAAAAGTATTAAAATAACTTTTAAGATTTTGCGTTGCAATATGCAATGTTTAATTCATGTATATATGTGTAATACATAATGCAAATGTGTAATCATAATAAGTATTGCCATGACGCATACACCTAAAAAAGACTTTTGTTAAAAAAAACACGTTAAGCCGCACATTTCCTTTATCTAGAATTCTTTGGACTATGTGTCGTCTGTGCAATATATGTGTGTATCAGAACATGTTAATACTATGTATGTTGCAGTTACTTTGAGGAAGGCTTATACTTCCAGTTTGGCATATGTCTCAACTTATCAGGCTTACTGAACACATATGTGCAATGCCATGAACATTGCTTAGTACTTCATTTCATCAATATATCATAACAATCCCTTATTCATATTATATTATTTAAATCATGTAGAAAGGTTGTAAATTACTGATTCTTACAAGTTTACACATATATTGTAAACAATATTAACTAAACTAAATGCATAACAATGTGTCAATAGTGGGTGGGGTAAATTGACTTCTAATTTGAAGCAAAATAGAGATTTTAAACTGAATTCAGTGCGAAAAAAGAGCTTATTTACGCTTTATGTAACTCAATGAATTGTAAACTTAAGCACATCTTTAAAAAGCACATCAATAATTATTCACACAAGCATGACATTCAAAAATGAACATCAAAAACTTATATGAAAGCGCTACAGTGATAACCTATTAATGTTCGATTTTTTTTTATATAAGCTACCTGTTCCAGATTGCTATCATGGAAAAATGTAATCTATATACATTGCTCTTTTCAAAAAGTGATGGTAGAATTTGTCCCTTAAGTTGGTAACAATATCGAAAATTTTGGCTCCTGGCTCAAGGCCTATATATGCAAACATATATTGAAAATCAAAGGTAATATACCTCCCATGATCAGTGCTATACAAAGTGGTCTGTGGAACCGTATTTGAGCCAGACCGAATTACGCACACGTGGCACTCATTACGTGGTCCCGCCTTAATACCATTAAGCAATGGCAAAGCTTATATTAGCAGGATTTTATAACGGATATTTTTGACAATAAAAAACGTTTAAAAACATGTTTTACTGAAATAACGCAATAACCTGTTTACAATTACCTATTAAACGTTTTAATTTTACAATATACACTTTTTTAAAGCCAAAATTAAGGTTTTATTCCATACCCCAGCCAACCCCGCTTTCACTTCTTGGAGACGGAGTTAGATGGGTATGAAAGTTAATACTCGGACCGCGTAATGTAATTCGGTCGCATTAAGGACACGTGTCTAATTCATTGGAAAAAACATATTAGGGACACATGTGGTCCAAGTGCGGTGCATGTACTCACCAACCGTATTACGTACACAAGTGAATAATTGTATTTGTGCTTTATAAATACACGAGTTATTTAAGTATCACCAGAATGGTGGTATTCTATTTTTGTCACTAGGTAGCTACATAACTATCTAGATATGTTTAACGGTTTATCTAGATAACTACAAAATATCTAGATGTCTATCAGGGGCCATATCAACAGCTAGAGTTAGAACTGTCCTCAGGGGTAATATCAACAACTAGCATAAGAACTGACCTCTGGGAAAATATCAACAGCCAGCGTTTAAACATCCATAGGGATATTATCGACATCTAGCGATAGTACTATGCTAAGGGGCAATATCAACAGCTGGCGTTAGTAATGTCCTCTGGGGCCATATCAACTGCTAGTTTTAGTACTGTCCTAAGGGACAATATCAACAGCTAGCGATAGTACAGTCCTCAGGGGCCATATCAACAGCCAGCGATAACACTGTCATCAGGGGCCATATCAACAGCCAACGTTAGTACTGTCCTTAGGGGCAATATCAACAGCTGGCGTAAGTAGTGTCCTCAGGGCCAATATCAACAGCTGTCGTTAGTACTGTCCTAATGGGCAATATCAACAGCTGGCGTAAGTAGTGTCCTCAGGGCCAATATCATCAGCTAGCATTAGTAATGTCCTCATGGGCAATATCAACAGCTGACGTAAGAACTGACCTCATGGGAATATCAACAACCAGCGTTTAAACATCCATAGGGATATTATCTAAATCTAGCGATAGTACTATCCTAAGGGGCAATATCAACAGCTAGCGTCAGTACTGTCCTCTGTGGCCATATCAACAGCTAGTTTTAGTACCGTCCATAGGGGCAGTATCAACAGCTATCGGTCAATATCAACAGTTGGCGTTTGTACCGTCCTTAGGGGCAATATCAGCAGTTGGCGTTAGTACTGTCCTCATAGGCCATATACACAGCTAGGTTTAGTATTGTCCTCTGGGACCATATCAAGAGCTAATTTTAGTACCGTTCCTAGGGGCAGTATCAAGAGCTAGCGATAGTACTGCCCTAAGGGCCAATATCAACAGCTGGCGTTAGTACTGTCCTCAGGTGCTATATCAACAGCTAGGTTTATTACTGTCCCTAGGGGCAATATCAACAGCTAGGGTTAGTTCTATCTTAAGGGACAATATCAACAGCTGACGTTAGTACTGTCCTCTGTGGCCATATCAACAGCTAGTTTTAGAACGTCCATAGGGGCAGTATCAACAGCTATCGGTCAATATCAACAGTTGGCGTTTGTACCGTCCTTAGGGGCAATATCAGCAGTTGGCGTTAGTACTGTCCTCATAGGCCATATACACAGCTAGGTTTAGTATTGTCCTCTGGGACCATATCAACAGCTAATTTTAGTACCGTTCCTAGGGGCAGTATCAACAGCTAGCGATAGTACTGTCCTAAGGGCCAATATCAACAGCTGGCGTTAGTACTGTCCTCAGGTACTATATCAACAGCTAGGTTTATTACTGTCCCTAGGGGCAATATCAACAGCTAGGGTTAGTTCTATCTTAAGGGACAATATCAACAGCTGACGTTAGTACTGTCCTCTGTGGCCATATCAACAGCTAGTTTTAGTACCGTCCATAGGGGCAGTATCAACAGCTAGCGATATTACCGTCCTATCGGTCAATATCAACAGCTGGCGTCTGTACCGTCCTTAGGGGCAATATCAGCAGTTGGCGTTAGTACTGTCCTCAATGGCAATATCAACTGCCTGCGTTGGTATTGTCCTCAGTGGCAATATCAACAGCCAGCGTTAGTACTGTCCTCTGGGTCCATATCAACTACAGTTTTAGTACTGTCCTAAGGGGCAATATCAGCAGCTAGCGATAGTACTGTCCTACCGGTCAATATCAACAGCTGGCGTCAGTACTGTCCTTAGGGGCAATATCAGCAGCTGGCGATAGTACACAGCTAGGTTTAGTACTGTCCTCTGGGGCCATATCAACAGCTAGTTTTAGTACCGTCCCTAGGGGCAGTATCAACAGCTAGCGATAGTACTGTCCTCTGGCTATATCAACAGCTAGGTTTATTACTGTCCTCAGGGGCAATATCAACAGCTAGGGTTAGTTCTATCTTCAGGGGCAATATCAACAGCTGACGTTAGTACTGTCGTCAAGGGCCATATCAACAGTTAGTTTTAGACCTGTCCCTAGGGACAATATCAGCAGCTAGCGATAGTAAAGTCCTCAGAGTCCATATTAACAGCTAGCGTTATAACTGTTCTTAGGGGCAATATCAACAGCTAGAATTAGTACTATCCTCAGGGGCCATATCAACAGCTAGGTTATTACTGTTCTAACGGCCATATCAACATCTAGCGTTAATATTGTTCTAAGGTGCATTATCAACAGCTAAGGTTATACAGGGCAATAGTACTGTCCTCTGGGGCCATATCAACAGCTAGTTTTAGTACCGTCCCAAGGGGCAATATCAACAGCTAGCGATAGAACTGTCCTAAGGGCCAATATTACCAGCTGGTGTTATTACTGTCCTCAGGGGCTATATCAACAGCTAGGTTTATTACTGTCCTCAGGAGCAATATCAACAGCTAGGGTTAGTTCTATCTTAAGGGGCAATATCAACAGCTGACGTTAGTACTGTCCTCTGGGGCCATATGAACAGCTAGTTTTAGTACTGGCCCTAGGGCAATATCAGCAGCTATCGATAGTAAAGTCCTCAGGGGCCATATCAACAGCTAGCGTTATAACTGTTCTTAGGGACAACATCATAGCTACGTTTAGTACTGTCCTCAGGGGCAATATCAATGGCTTAATAATATCATAAGGGGCAATATCAACACCTAGAATTAGTACTATCCTGAGGGGCCATATCAACAGCTAGCGTTATTACTGTTCTAATGGGGCAATATCAACCACTACGTTTAGTACTCTCCTCTGGGGCAATATCAACAGCTTTATAATGTCCTAAGGCGCAATATCAACACCTAAAATTAGTACTATGCTCAGGGGCCATATCAACAGCTAGCGTTATTATTGTTCTAAGGGGCAATATCAACGGCTAGGTTTAGGACTATGCTAAAGGGCAATATCAACATCTGGCGTTACTACTGTCCTTAGGGGCCATATCAACATCTAGGTTTAGTACCGTCCTTAGTGGCAATATCAGCAGCTAGCGATAGTACTGTCCTAAGGGTCAATATCAACAGCTGGTGTTAGTACTGTCCTCAGGGGCCATATCAACAGCTGGCGTTAGTACTGTCCTCAGGGTCAATATCAACAGCTAGCGTTAGTACTATCTAAAGATCAACAGCTGGCGTAATTACTGTCCTCAGGGGCAATATCAACAGCTTAGTAATGTCCTTAGGGGCACTATAAACAGCTAGAATTAGTACTATCCTCAGGGGCCATATCAACAGCTAGCGTTATTACTGTTCTAAGGGCCATATCAACATCTAGCGTTAATATTTTTCTCAGGGCATTAGCAACAGCTAAGGTTATACTTACTTTTAGTACTATCCTACAGGGCAATATCAGCTGGCGTTAGTACTGTCCTCTGGGGTCATATCAACAGCTAGTTTTAGTACCGTCCCTGGCGGCAGTGTCAACAGCTAGCGATAGTACTGTCCTAAGGGCCAGTATCAACAGCTGGTGTTAGTACTGTCCTCAGGGGCTATATCAACAGCTAGGTTTCAGGGGCAATATCAACAGCTAGGGTTAGTCTTAAGGGGCAATATCAACAGCTGACGTTAGTACTGTCCTCTGGGGCCATATCAACAGCTTGGTTTAGTACTGTCCTTAGGGGCAATATCAGCAGTTATCGATAGTAAAGTCCTCATTGGTCATATCAACAGTTAGGGTTATTACTGTCCTTAGGGACAATATCATAGCTACGTTTAGTACTCTCCTCAGGGGCAATATCAACAGCTTAATAATATCCAAAGGGGCAGTATCAACATCTATAATTAGTACTATCCTCAGGGGCATATCAACAGCCAGCGTTATTACTGTTCTAAGGGGCAATATCAGGGGCTAGGTTTAGGACTATCCTAATGGGGCAATATCAACAGCTGGCGTTAGTACTGTCCTTAGGGGTAATATCAGCAGTTATCGATAGTAAAGTCCTCATTGGTCATATCAACAGCTAGGGTTATTACTGTCCTTAGGGACAATATCATAGCTACGTTTAGTACTCTCCTCAGGGGCAATATCAACAGCTTAATAATATCCAAAGGGGCAGTATCAACATCTATAATTAGTACTATCCTCAGGGGCATATCAACAGCCAGCGTTATTACTGTTCTAAGGGGCAATATCAGGGGCTAGGTTTAGGACTATCCTAATGGGGCAATATCAACAGCTGGCGTTAGTACTGTCCTTAGGGGTAATATCAACAGCTAGCGTTAGTACCATCTTAAGGGGCAATATCAACAGCTGCCGTTAGTACTGTCCTCAGGGCCCATTATCAACATCTAGGTTTAGTACTGTCCTCAGGGGCAATATCAACAGCTAGGTTTAGTACTGTCCTCAGGGTCAATATCAGCAGCTGGCGATAGTACTGTCCTAAGGATCAATATCAACAGCTGTTGTTAGTACTGTCCTCAGGGGCCATATCAACAGCTAGGTTTAGTACTGTCCTCAGGGGCAATATCAACAGCTAGCATTAGTACTATCTTAAGGGGCAATATCAGCAGCTGGTGTTAGTACTATCCTCAGGGGTCATATCAACAGCTAGGATTAGTACTGTTCTCAATATCAACAATCTGCGTTAGTATGGTCCTCAGTGGCAATATCAACAGCTAGCGTAATTACTGTCCTGAAGTGCTATACCAACAACTGACGTAAGTACTGTCTTCAGTGGCAATATCAACAGCTAGCGTTAGTACTCTCCTAAGGTGCATTATCAACAGCCTGCGTTAGTATGGTGCTCAGTGGCAATATCAACAGCCAGCGTTAATAATGTTCTGAAGTGCAATACCAACAACTACTGTCCTCAGTGGCAATATCAACAGCTAGCGTTAGTACTGTCCTAAGGTGAATTATCAACAGCTAGCGTTAATAATGTCCTCAGGGGCACTATCACACGCTAGTGTTTGAACTGTCCTCAGGTGCAATATCAACAGCTAGTCAGTAACATGCACAGGTATCAACAGCTAGCATATGTACTGTCCATATGGAAACAAACAGCTAGTGTCTTTAACATCCACATGTGCACTATCATCAGCCTTTGTTTTAACCACCATAGAGATACTATGAGAGCGTTAGTATTGTCCTCAGAGGCAACATCAACGG